>BQNB010144802.1:0-16806 GCA_026074375.1 Tanacetum coccineum
CCCTATTACACAATATTAATTCACTATTTATTACAAGACAATTATCTCAATAAGATCGTCACTTTTATCAATCCTAACAATTAAAATACTTGAAAATCCAAATGTCGAAAGTAACATTCCTAAACATGGCTCCGACCATAGAATAGCAAACTAAAATTTTCAAAACATAAAACAAGATGGATAGTCGGGTAACATATAGACGGAATAGCTAAAATGAGTCTAGTTTGGGTCGAATGTCACTCTCACAAGTATCTTCCATCTCCTTACACTTGGGTTCACTCCTTGTTGTGGACTCGAGATCTGACTCTACATCATTGTCAATCGCTGCATAATCGAGAGGCTCGGAGTTTGATCCCATTTCTAACGCCTCCTTCGATCTCTTCTTTTCTGACTCTTCCTTATCCTCTTCTTCATCCTTTTCTTCCTCCTCTTCTTCTTCCTCTTCTTCACCCTTTTCTTCCTTAGATGAGGTGTATCCAGGGAATTCAGAGATTGTGCCATCCTTTGAAATCATTCTCATTTCCTTCTTCATGATCCATTATCCTTCCCATTATCTCATGATCAAGTTTTCCTCAACTCGGCAAGGATGCAATTCAATAGGTATTCGGCATTTGCGGTTCGTCCGTTTTATTCTAAGCCCCGTCTCTAGGTCCGTATAGCGCTTACGTCCAGTTGGGAAAACGGTTCCCTAACAAAATTTCTTACGGGTAGGGGGAGACATAACTAAAATAATAATAAGGTATTAGTATATATTATATTAGATAATAGTAGACAAAAATAGGATGATTAAAGCTTTCGGATAAGCGGGAAAATATAATACTTACGTAATAAAACACTTAAACCTTATAATGCAGCTATATGAAGGATTCCTAGGTTATAGTCTAGGTCAAACCACCTACTTCTCTATAACCAAAGGCTCTGATACCAATCTGTCACACCCCGCCAAGGCGGAAACACGAGCCGTAACGTCATGGGTATCATCACAACACAATGGTGTCAACAATAGAGAACACGAAAATGCATTAACAAAATGAAATTTGACACAAAATGTCATGACAATACCAAACACAAGAAAAAAGAGTCTTGTATTGAGGTAAAAGAGTCACTCCAATACAAAGACATAACGAAATAATCCAAAACCTAAAACAATCATAGAATCAATTCAAAACAAACACAAAATGAAAACTAGGGAAACTCCGCATGCAAGCCTACGGTCTCACTAGCCAATCTTCTTACCTTCACATTCCTCATGATGCTCACCTGAAAATGATGCTTAAAACGTCAACAATAATGTTGGTGAGAGTCATAGGTTTTAGACACATAATAATACTCGTTTTTACTGTGATTATCAAAACAAAGGAGGACAATAATGAACTATCATGAACTTATGTAGCATGCAACCAAAATTAAATCAACATATCTACAAACATAATTTCTCATTCGGGCTTAGAATAACTGGCACTTTAAGCAACCAAGCTCACTACGAAGGTATCACACATCATATCACATTGGGTAGGCGTACCCATCCGCTCCCACTGAGTAGGCATACTCACCCGATCTCAAATCAATATCACAATCTCACTGAGTAGGCATACTCTTGGTTTAAAAATGCGTTTTGCGATCCAATGCGCTAAAGGTCCTAAAGGGCATTGTGTGATGCGTGATGCGAATGCGAGCGCAATTTGGACGCGATGCGTTTAGTAATAAAAAAAGAACAAAAAATATTTAAGATTTTAGGAGCCCCCCTCATTTTCCATACCAAGAAAAATATAAAAATGGACTATGGAACTCACACTGATGCACAGTCTACTTCACAAAAATCTCCTTGCAATCAACTAAACACAAATAAAACCCATGTTACATGCGATTAGGCTAAATGTCCAAGACGATGTAACAATTAATTTATGGACTACTAAGTTTATATTATGTTTTATATAATCCCTTTTACATACTTTAAATACCTTTGATCTTAGTTATTCTTGTATTCCATAAATTTTCGACAGAATTTTGTAGTCACTGTCCATGGGACCTACAAATTAAAATACTAAATCATCAATTGTCTTTTCCTCTTTTCATTTCCTACTTCCCAACTGGGTTATGACCTTACTGTGACTTTTTAGAAAAATATCAATTGCTAGTACTCGAAGACCTACAAACCATACATATTTTAGACGAAGAAACTTCACTGTACACAACACGCAACAAAGTTACTTTTAATATTCGGATCACAAAACGCACGACAAAAAGTTTGAGTTTTCACTTAAATATACTATAGACATATGAATTTAGGACTTGTGCTTTGAGCTGGAGTTAATAGACACATAAAATATGACCTCTAATTTTTTCCATAGTTTACTCAACTTTTATTGTAGGTTTTTTACTCCCCGAAATCAGACCAAATCTGACCCGAATTTACTTGTTTTTGACAAACTTTTCTTGCAATAATTATTTGTACTAACTTCTATAGACCTTCTCACCCCCAAAACCTTTCGGGCCGAGACGTTTTGGAAACTAGACCTCTCTGAACTTCAAATTTGTAGGAGCAAAGAATCAGCCCAAAAAACTCGGTTTGTTATCATTGGAGTTATCGTTCAATCAACACGATCCAAAATTCTGTCAAACCTTAACTTTCAATTTAACGCGATCTAACCTAAACCGTTTACACCCACATGCTCTATATCTAATCCCGAACACTCCCATATAGTTTTATATCATTAATTTTACAGAAAATTTTATGACCCTAATTTTCCTATTAATTAGTTACTAATTATAAAAAGATTAAACAAAACTTAATTGAAAACATACCTAAACCTTTACTTGATTACACTTGAATCACCACCTTGGTTCTTGATTAAAAAAAATAATTTATTCTTGTGAGAATCGGTTTTTTCCCCCGAACAACAAAGATTGAGGGGAGGTGAAAAAATGATTTGAGGGATTTATTGAATCTTATATTTATATACCTTAGAATCCTATTGTAATCAGATTTGGTTTTCCTCTTTATTTTCTTTTTCCTCTAATGTCTTTGGCGGAATTTAAGACACCACTTTTTTATTTTTTTTTTTATTTTTTTAATTATTATTAAATATATATTTAGGCCCTTATTTTCTTATTTTTATAAAAACCCTTTATTAATTTTTTTCAAACCTTTTAAGTTACTTACTAGTTTTAAATCTTTGATTATTTATAATTTTCATGTGATAAATTACTTTCTTAATTTAGAAAAAAACCTTTCGCTTAATTAATTTAAATACTAGACTTAACTAAAACCTAATAATACATTATATACTCTTTACGCTCATATATCAACTATTCCCCAAATTACACGATATCACATAAAATCATGCTATCATTTCCATTGTTACAAAAATGTGAACGAAATAAAATAGCTACCAAAACCAAAATTCAATCACTAATAGATGAACACGCATCACGGATTGATATCAAATACTTATATAAGATCACATAAGCACACAATTATAACAAATAATAAATACTTTAGGTAAACTCTACGGTTTGACTTACCTGTTCCTCAAGTCTCTGTTGACACAATTCCTAATTTTTTTGTAATAGAGGGCGATGTCCTTTAAATAAATGCCCCATGAATTTTTGGCGTTTTCGGTCCACTACGAAGCCTTACCACCGGGCCGATTTGATTTCGATGGTTCATCTTGTGCGTGATCTTGACATGGTCAAAAATGATTTAGATTTGTTGGAGCCAAAGAGCGATGGATTGCTTTTCAGACAGAGGGATCTTGATGTTTGGTTCTGTCTATGAGGATATCTTGAGAGGCATAAAAGCGGTTCTTTATGGGGACAACATTTTAAACTATGGTTCTGACGTTATCTATGAGGTTACTCATTCTGTTAACCTATCGTAATGATATGGAAAATCAAAGGTGCATGCACTGTATTAGATTTTTAACAATCACCAGTTATGTATTTTCCAGATAATGAGATACATAGTGATAGCAATATCATTCCTTATAATATTTGCAAGAAACACAACAGGAAAATGTTCAAGTTACTAATTTGCAGGCACAACAAAATTCAATGATCTTATTTGTGATTGAACAAATGTCTGAACAAATGATTAATCATGTAAATAATTAGGAAAAAGTCTAATAAGGAATAGAATAATGAATCAGTAACCGCTGAGCTAGAGAGGTATAAAGAACGAGTCAAAACGTTTGAACAACGTCTTAATATTGATTTAAGTAGTCGCGAAAAAATGATTGATTCTCAAATGGATGATATGATTAAAGAAAAACTTGCACTGAAAGAACAAGTTGACTACCTTTGAGCAAATTCTTTCTAACAAATCAAAGAAAAGGAATGTTTATTACAAACATTCACGGTTTTTAAAAGGAATTCCAAAGGAAAAGACATTAATTATATGGAAAACGAAATTGATTTTAGAAAAAGAAAGATAAAGGAAATTGATAATATTATTTTAAAGTGGGTCAATCTGCTCAAACAGTGCACATGTTAACAAAGCCTCAAGCTTTTTATGATAATATACACAAACAAGCTCTAGGTTATCAAAATCCGTTTTATCTTAAGAAAGCTCAGCGGATTAAACCAACCTTGTATGATGGTATTGTTATGTCTGCTAAATATGTTGCTATGCCTGTGAGTGATAATGAGGAAATATTGATTTTAAAAGAAGAGGGAGCTCGTATCATAAAATGTATGAAAACAGATAGAAAAGGATCTAGAGGCCATATTAAACAAATCAGTTCTCATAAACCTAGTGTATTATGAAAAAATAATACATTGAATAGACTATCTGATGATTTTGGGAAACATTTAACTCTACAACAAGAATTGTCGGCTGAAGAAGCTTTCTGGTTGCGTATGTCCAATCCTACCAGTAAACCTTCTGATGCATCCCCTATCAAAATAGAAGCTCCTAAGGAACTTCCTAAGGTTAGCTTAGTGAATGAAAGCCTTAAAAAGCTAAAATTTAAAATTGTCAGGCTTGACAATGTGGTTAAGATAAGGACTACACCTAATGCTCATACAGAAGGTGAATGGGGGTTTGAACATACTAAAGCTGTGTTTAACAATGAAATTTATTTCTCCAATTTCTAAATTCTTTTAAAAGACATCTTCTATGTGTTTGATAGAGCTCTTCTAAATGGAAATAATGGAAGTCAGACAGTTTTTGACCAATGGTACGATGTTGGTCAATAGTCTTCAGTCGACAAACAATGCTTAAAAATTGCTAAGAAATAATTACTTTTGGAAAATTATCGACTCTTACAACAAATCACGTCTCAAGATGTTCTTTTAACTGTGATGAATTATATGTCTTTGATTGATGAATCTGTGAATGTGGAAAGAAAGCGAAAGGAATCTTGTGATAAGTGTTTCAATCTTGAGGCCGAGCTTTTTTGAAATCACAAAAATGCGATAATGATCTTTTGAAAAGTTATCACAACTTGAAAACATTGTATTTCTCTTGAATTGTCAATACAACTTAATCAAGAAATTTTTCAAAAAGATGATTCTTGTAATAATCAAAATGCTCTCGAAATTCCAAATTTTTTTAAAAGTAATGATTTGAAAGCTCGGCTTCAAGACAAAGACAGTACCATTTGTAAATTAAAGAATATTATAAAATTAATGTGAGAGATAAGTCCAAGGAATGAATGTCAAGTATATTATGAGTGAAAAGTAAAGACCAAAAAAAATGTGGAACTGGAGAATGAGTGGTGGCAAAACTGATTTTGGAAAACGAGCATCTTTGTAATGAAATTAATCATGTGAAACAGGTTTTTAAAGAGCAGTTTGACTCAATCAAAAAGACACGTGTTCGTACTAAAGAACAGAGTGACTCTTTAATTGATAAACTAAACTTAAAATCTGCTGAAAATGAGGATTTAAAAGCTCAAATTTAAGATAAGGCTTTTGTGATCAGATCATTGAAAAACGATTTATGAAAATTAAAAGGAAAAGAAATTGTTGATATTGCTGTACAAACATCATCTGGACACACTATTGTTTCAGGCATGTTCAAGCTAGATTGAAAACCTTTAGCTCCTAGGTTATTGCAAAATAGGAAATCTTACATAGATTACCTTAAGTACACTCTGGAACAAGCTCATATTCTTCAGGGAATAGTCGAACAAGCAAAATCAAAACAAACTTTAGATAATGCGTTAAACTTTGCCTGTAAGCATGCCCAAAGAATTCAAGAGTTACTGGTATATGTTCGAGATACATGCCCTAATACGATTAAACTTAGTGTGAAAAAGGTTGCCGTCACACCCAAAAACAATGTCAAGAAAGTTAGGTTTTCTAAACCTCTCACATCCTTAAGCAACATTAAACAGGTAGAGTCATCTACAACATCAGATTCTAACACACATGTGTTGTCTCCTACAGGATTAAAGTGTTCTACTAGTAATTACGAACACCAAGTAGGAACATAAAGAATAAAGTAGAAGCCTAACCTTGGAAAGTTAATAAAAAAAAGAATCATGTTGTTGAACCTATTCGTGATGTTGATGTTAAGCATTCACTGTTAAAAGCGAATTCTGAACTTATTTGTACTACTTGTAAGAAATCTATGTTTGATGGTGTTCATGATATGTGTGTTTTTAATTTTGTAGAAAATGTGAATAGCCGTGCTAAATCTGCTAAAGAACATAAAAAACAAAATATTTAGAAACCTACGGGTCATGTATTCACTGAAGTAGGACTTAAGTGGAAACAAACAAGAAGAACTTTCACTATAGTTGGTAATTTGTGGCCTTTAACTAGGATTACTTCAGCTAACGTAGTGCCTCCTGAGAGAACCACTTCCCACTCAGTTGAAACATAAAAACCAGAGCTTAAAGTCTATAGCAGGATACCTAAAAATGTTAAAAATGTAGGTTCGAGTAAAAAGGCTAAGATTGTAGAATCTATGAATGCTAACCACTCATAACCCAATCATACTTGGGGATCGAATGCTACAGATATTGCATCGTCTTCTTGTCTTATCATGACATGTTGTCCAGATTGTTCTCTGGTATCTAGACTCCAGATGTTCGAAACACATGATAGGGAACCGCTCTCAGCTCATGAACTTTGTTACTAAAATTCTGGTCAAAGTTAGATTCGGGAACGACCATATTGCAAGAATTATGGGGTATGGTGACTATTAGTTGGGAAATGTTACTATTTCAAGAGTATACTACATCGAGGGGCTTGGACATAACTTGTTTTACGTTGGTTAATTTTGCGACGCGGATCTTGAAGTTGCATTTTGGAAAAACACTTGCTTTATTCGTAATTTAGAAGGTGTTGATCTACTTTCCGGATCTCAAGACACAAATTTGTACACAATTTCTCTTGATGACATGCTTAAAACATCTCCGATCTGTCTTCTATCCAAAGCGTCAAAGACTAAGAGGTGGTTATGGCACCATCGATTATCACACCTCAACTTCGGTAATCTTAACAAGCTAGCTAAGGACGGTCTTGCACAAGGCATTCCAAGACTTAAATTTCAGAAAGATCATCTATGTTCAGCATGTGCATTAGAAAAAAGAAAGAAATCCTCCCATTAACCCAAAGGTGAAGACACTAACCAAGAGAAACTATATCTTTTGCATATGGATTTGTGTGGCCCGATGCGTGTGGCGAGTATTAACGAGAAAAGGTATATCTTAGTGATTGTCGACGATTACTCAAGATTTACTTGGGTTAGGCTTTTGAGAACAAAAGATGAAGCTCCTGAGGCCATCATCAAATGCATCAAAAATATTCAAGTTCGTTTGAATGCCACCATCCGTAATGTTCGAACATATAATGGAACCGAATTTGTCAATCAGACACTTCATGAATTTTATGAAAATGTTGGCATCTCGCATCAAACATCTGTTGCCCGTACTCCTTAGCAGAACGGCGTTGTCGAAAGGCGAAACCGAACTCTTGTAGAAGCTGCTCGTACAATGTTAATATTTTCTAAAGCTTCATTATTTTTATGGGTCGAAGCAATCAATACAGCCAGTTACACCAAAAACCGCTCTTTAATCCGCCTTCGATACAACAAAACTCTATATGAGCTTATGCAAGATAAGAAACTTGATTTATCATTCTTTCATGTCTTTGGTGCACTCTGTTATCCTACCAATGACAATGACGACCTGGGGAAATTAGATGCAAAAGCTGACATTGGTATTTTTGTTGGTTACGCGCCCGCAAAGAAAGCGTTCAGAATCTACAACAAAAGAACCCGAAAATTATAGAAACAATTCATGTGACATTCGATGAGCTGACAGCAATGGCTTTTGAATAATTCAGTTCAGGACCCGGACTTCATTCAATGACTCCTGCAACATCCAGTTCAGGACTCGTTCCAAACACTATTTCTCAACAACCTTGTATTCCACCAAACAAAGATGATTGGGATCACTTGTTTCAACCTATGTTCGATAAATACTTCACTCTTCCATCTATTGTTGTTTCTCCAGTTCAAGAAGCTGTTGCTTCGAGAGCTGTGGTTTTAGCCGAATCTTTTGTGTCAACTTCCATTGACCAGGATGCTGCATCAATAAGTATTCCATCAACACAAGAACAAGAACATTCTCCAAACATTTCTCAAGGTTTTGAAGAATTACCTAAAATACCAACTTTTTGTGATGATCCACTTCATGAATCTCTTCATGAAGACTCGACTTCTCAAGGATCATCATCGAATGTGAGACAAACCCACACTCCATTTGAACACCTTGGTAAATGGACTAAGGATCATCTTATAGCAAACATGATTAGCGATCCTTCTCGCTCTGTCTCTACAAGAAAGCAACTTCAAACTGACACCATGTGGGGTTATTTTGATGCCTTCCTAACTTCTGTAGAACCAAAGAACTTCAAACAAGCAATGACCGAACTATTATGGATCGATGCAATGCAAGAAGAAATTCATGAATTTGAAAGGCTATAAGTTTAGGAATTGGTGTCGTGTCCAGATAAAGTGTTATTGATCAAACTTAAATGGATTTATAAGGTCAAGACGGATGAATTTGGCAGGGTACTAAAGAATAAGGCTAGACTAGTTGCTCAAGGATTCAAGCAAGAAGAGGGAATTGATTTTGAGGAATCATTTGCACTGGTTTCTAGAATAGAGGCCATCCGTATCTTTGTAACAAATGCTGCTCATAAGAATATGACGATCTACCAAATGGACGTCAAAACGGCTTTCTTAAATGGCGAGTGATATCAACTTTAAACTTAATTACACTTATATATATAACTTAATATATATATATATATATATATATATATATATATATATATATATATATATATATATATATATATATATATTATATATATATAATATCTAAATATATATAATATAACTAAAATTTTTTCCCCCCCAAAATTATCAAATGATAAGAGAGAGTAAGTATTCCGTAAGGCTTCTAAGAGATTACTTTTGACCAAAGTAAAATCCAAAACCTTCCCGGGTCGTTTCCCGTCGAGGCGTGAATTGAGAATCGTGATTAAGTTCGTGATCGCGTGATTGAATGATTTAATAATTTTTAATTTGAATTCTATTTCTACAAATAATATGCAAAATTAACTAAAAGCAAGCTAAAAACGAAAGCAATTAAAGTTAAAACACGAAAAATAATAACGGGATCAAAACCCGAGCTTTAAAAACCTAAATCTCCAAATTTAAACCCTACAAAAGCAAATTTAATTTTTAAAGGTCCTAAATGATAAAAAAAATTAAAAAAAAGAATTTTATTTTTTTGACTTTTATTTTATTTATTATGAATTAAAAATTGATTTAATCTAAAAAAAATAATTAAAAATACTAAACTAATTTGGAAAATTCTGAAAAATTCAGGAAAAGTACTTCTAACTAGGGAGAATCTAAGAAAAATACAAAACTGGAAAAATGCTAAAGAAATAAGTAGAAAATAAGCTAAGAATCACTAATAAGCAAACTAGGCAAAGAAGGGTTAAGTATTAAATATGGCAAAGTATAAACGAAAAAGACCTAAGGGCAGTTGGTTAAGGTGTGTTGTGTTGAGGTGTTGTGTGAAAGGGAGAGGTCACATGTTCGACCCTTGTGGCCTCTCTTTTTTACTCCCTCTGTCCCTAAATAAGTGTCCACTATTGACTTTTAAAGTCAAACTTTTGCAACTTTGACCTTAATTATTTCTTTCTATGTTATATAATACTTGATGCAAAATATGTGAATTGATTGGGTTTTAAATGTATTTTCATTGATATAGTTTTCATTAAGTATTATATAACATAAACAAAATAATTTAAGGTCAAAGTTGATGAAAAAATACTCTAAAAGTCAATAGTGGACACTTATTTAGGGACGGGGGGAGTATAAAACATTTGTTTTTATTTTCTTTTTGAAAAATCTAATCTATAAGCAAAATTAAGCAACTTTAAAAAGGAACTTTTGACAGAACTTATTAATAAGCTAAGAAAAAGACAATAAGAAGCTGATAGTTTGGTTATTATAATTAATGACTAAGAACTAAACTGCCAAGCTTTTAAAGATTAAATAAGTTAAAGGCAAAACAAAATAAGCTAAAATAGATACTAAGCTATACCTAATAAGCATATAGGACTAAAAATAAGCAGACAAAATAAGCTAAAAACTACTAAATGCATTAAGACATAAGATTCAAAAACAGGACTTAAAGGACTCTATGACAGATTTTAAGCTAAGATAGAGAGTAAATAAGCATTGAGATTAAGCTAAAAACTAAAAATAGATAAAGACTAATAAGCTAATGACTCAAATAAACAAGAATTTTGCAACTAGGGAAAGAAATAAGCTAGAAAAAGTAAAGATGAAACTGACAAACTCTACTATATTTTTAGCTTTTGAGTTAAAAGGCTATTTTGCAGCTAGGATTTAAGACACAAAAGACCTTTTGACACAATATAAACTAAAATGAGATTAACTTCATACTACTATAAGCTAAATTAAACAAAAATCAACCAAAGAAAAGCTAGAATCAAACCACAATTTGAACTGCAATATTGGATTTTAAAGACAAACTATAGACTTTGACTGATTATAGCCAAAACTCACTCTAAAGATTTTCAGAGTTTAGTATCTCAAAACAGATATTGATTGATGCACTAGAACTCATTTTGACATAAAAATCACACTCAAGTATGACTTTAATCAATTTAACACAAATAAGCTGATATAAAAACCTTAAAACTGACAGACTAGGATTTTTGATAAAAGAAACTTAAGAACTTGGCAAAACTTATTTTAAACTAATGAAAACTATCATTCAGACTAAATAAGAGCTTAACAAACCTGACTTAATCACTAATAATGACACAAGCAGTCTTAACTTAAGTTAAGACTGCTTATGTCAAACACCCCTTAAAACATTCAGACATCATTTTTAAGCTTATGAAAAGTAATTTAAGCTAAGATTTAACAAGACCAGATATAAACTAAGAAAAATAAGCAAAAACAAGCAATTTTCAACCATCAATAAGCACTAGAAATAAGCAAGCAAGAACAAGCACTTTAAAAGCTAAAAATCACAGATTACATAAAAAGCTTAACCAAATGAGTTCTAAACTAAAAATAAAGCATCATAATAAGCAAATACAAAGCATAATAAGCACATAAGAAGCAGTAAATAAGCAAGTGCATAAATAAGCTAAAAATGGAAAATAGAACATACCAATGACCTTTGCTCAAAACAAGGTCCAAATGCTCAAAGGAGCTTATCAACAAGATCTAGCTTGTTGAAAACAAGCTAGTGAAACCCATAAGCCCTTCCAATATTGGCTTATCATCCATAAGCTATAAAACAAAATTTTTGTATAAAAGAGCTTTAAAACAGGAGATAAAGTTTAAGCTTTTGAGAAAGCTTAAAAAGGTTTTGCAGGTGTAAAATGAACTTATGGAAAGCTTGTAAAGTGAATTTTAAAGTAAATAAGCTAAATGTGCATTAAGAACTTAAAAGACAGATTTGCATAACAACTTAAATTTCATTAAAACATAAAAAGTTTACAAGACTTTAAAAGTAAATTATAAAAATAAGCTGGAAATTAAGCTATTCTACTCCTAAAAACTAACTAAAAAAACTACTTACCTACAATGAAAATCGAATCCTATTTATATAAAAAAAACTTGTGCACAGGGGTGTGCTAGTTGTGTTTCTTGTGTGAGGAGGATTGAACCCTTCATCCTGGCCTTCCAATCTTTCTTTCTTTCCAAGCTTTTGAATCCTAGCCCTTGATTTGATTCGTCCAATCAAACCCCATGGGATTACCAAGGTGGAATTGTCTTCTTGCTGGGGGGATAGGTTAAGGGGGTGTGATTGTTTTTTGTCTTGTTGCAGAGAAAAAGAGGGAAAACGATAGGTGAATAGTGATAGATGGATTTAGCAGGAAAATGGGGAATTTGTTTATATTTGTTTGTTTAGGATAACGGGGTTAGGAAAAAAGGGTAGCGGGGTTAATGGTTAGGGACTAACTATATTAGTCCCTAAGGACTAACTATGTAAACCAGGGACTAATGGTGTTAAGTGTTTGTTGGGCTAATGGGTTTAGGATTGGGCCGGTTTAGGATAAAAGGGTTTTTGGGCTTTTTTTATACTATTAAGGGGGGGGGGGGGGGGGGGGGGGGGGGGGGGGGGGGGGGGGGGGGGGGGGGGGGGGGGTGGGGGGGGGGGGGGGGGGGGGGGGGGGGGGGGGGGGGGGGGGGGGGGGGGGTGGGGGTTTTTTTTATACTATAAGGCTTATACATAAAGCTTTATGGGCTGACCCGGCTCATTAACTTGGGTGCGGGTTGGCCCATTTAAGATGCATACGTCTTTGGCTTCGACTTTGACTTTGACTTTTTGACTATGACTTTGACTTTTCACGCTCTTTCCATTCCCGTGCTTGGTTTTGAAAACAAAGATGCTAGGGAGACAAACAAGATGTCATATCCCAGATTCACAAATATCATCATTGATTACTTCATGTCAAAGGATCAGTCTATTTTGAGGAGAAACAAGATGTTTTGGCACACTGCTCGAGATGACACCATGTTTACTTCTATGAGATGTATCTCCAGACATAAAGATACTCAAGTATATGTTACCATTCTCCCAAAGTAACTAACAAACTGTCACACCCCGCCAAGGCGGAAACGCGAGGCGTAAACAAGAATGGATATCATCACAACACATGGTGTCTATATAGAGAATACTAAAATGAAAACTAAAGTAAAGCAAAGACACAAAGTGTCATAATAATACCCAAAACCTAACGGTGTCTGTATTAATGAGAAAGATGTCTCATCAATAAATGACATGCAAAACATAATCCAAACAATTCATGCAAACGCATTTATTCAAACAGAAAGCATAAATAAACTCCAAGCATCCTATGGTCTCTTCTAGCCACTTCGCTCTATCTTAGCACCACTAAGCTCACCTGAAAATGATGCTTAAAACGTCAACATAAAGTTGAGCGCAATCGATAAGTTTACGACATAAAATACAACAATATCCAAAATTAACTTTCAATTAGTATATGGCTGCAATTACAAAACAATTCATACAACAATTAAAAAAACAACGGACAGAATGTGCCCACTATCCACAATCAAGATCAACTACATAAGTTGCGCTACATGGCCTCGTACTAGCTCACGCATCTTTACAACCGTCACAAGACACACCTCGTTTTGCATTTGGTATCCACAATACCAAACAAAAACTCATACGCAACACAACGGATGGAACGAATGCCCACGATCTAATACACATAACCACAGTTAAGCTTAAAAACATTTTAACACGACAACAAGCATCATTCTCACCCCAAAATAACATGAGAAAAAGGGGCTATGAAACTCACCTTTGCTTAGCTTTCCAAAAGATTCCAACAATAAGCTTCACAAACAACTAGCACAAATCTATACAACAAAATAACTCGTGTTACACGCTACTAAGCCAAAAGCTTAATGCACATGTAACAATCATATGATGGATGTCTAAGGTGTTTTATTAACCCCATGGGTCACCCCGACACCATACCCAACTTAAACCACTTCATTAACAAGTTTCACTAGTTAGTCACAATTTGTTCAAAACTGCAGAATTTTAACGTGACTTAACGTACTCAAAACCTCTACTTACTGACCTCCATAATTCATACCAAAAATCACCTATGTTCATTTATGAGTATATTAACTACCTCATGATTCCCAAGAGCCATTTACATGCACAAGTACTCCTAAGAAAATCAAACTTCAAAACAGTCCTAATTCGGATCTGATTGCACACTAAAAAGTTTGGACTTAAAAATCATACTTAGACTCCAAATCAGAAGCTCTCCTTTGGGGGATTTCTAATAGACACATAGAACTAAACTCCTGTAGAAGGGCTAAGCTAAATTCGAATTTTAAGTGGGGGTTTTATACCTCGTAATCTGACCTAAATCTGACCCGTATTTACTGCTTTGACAACTTTTCTTACAACCAACGTTTGAATGACTTCCCGACCTCAAAAACCTTCGAGGCCGGATGTTCTGAAAACTAGACTCTCTGAGCTACGTTATAGACACCGGAAACTTGACAAAAGCTATTACCATCATTGAGATAATGGCCGAACAACACAGCCCTAATTCTGCCTCAATCCAAATCAAATTCTAACGCGAATTAAGTTTAACCAATTACATCCATAAGCTTCTAATTAAACCCTAATCATTATAACATGATTATTATATCATTAATTACTGATCTTAATGAACCCTAATTATCCACCATATTAATTATTACATGATTAAAGATTAATAACTAACAAGGATTAATTAAAACTTACCTTAGAGCTTGATTTCTTCACAAAAGCAAAAACCCTAATTTTTCCTCCTCTTTTCTCTCTTGTTCGACCGGTTCTACAAAGGGGGGAGGGTTTGGGATTTTATTTTGTATTTATAGGCCCCCAATTAATTATAGATAAGATCTAATTAGAGTTTGTTTCCTTTTAAAACTCCTTTTTTTCTTTTCTTTCCCTTATCCGGCCGAATGGCATATTTTCCTTTTTTTATTTTTTTATTAATTAATTACTTAATTATTAACATTACCTTAAGTTTTTATAAAAACCTAAGCTTATTTGCGCATACCTTTTTGCGTAAACGCAATTTACTAGACTTTTAAAAATAATTAACTTTTTATTTTTATTTAACCTAACATTCCAAAAATAGAAATTTCATTTCTTTCATATCCTTGCCACTAAAACTTAATCTCATCCTAATATTACTAACACATAAATACATATACGTATAATTACTTACACAATAAATCACTAAAATGCTTAAATCACCAAAATCATTTCCTTGTCACCAAAAGTGAATGAAATGAACTCTACAATATCTAATGAAAATCCAATCCCAATGAGACGATCACGCTCAATGAATTGATTATCCAATCTCACATAACCCACATAAACGCATATAAACACATATAATCACACACACCATACATTGCAACAGATCCATAAGTCAACACTAACGGTTTGACTAATCTGCTCAAGTCATGATTGTCACAGCTATCCCGGCATCTAGATTACTTGGTTCGTATTACTAGATCGAGTTGAATGATAAGTCGTATATTAAAGCACATAAACAAGTATAAATTGATAAACATAAACAAGCATACAACGATAAATTAAGCAATCGAGATATAAACAAAACTAAACATTCAAATCTTCATAATAATGGCTAATACCTGAAGGTATTAGCCTTCAAACATCATAATTAATACAAGTGTAATGGCTTAGCCAAGGTAAACTAACCGAGTTAACGAATGATACCAAAAACTGAACGATTATAAAAGTATAAGAAATTACACGTTGTCTCCTATGGATTGGATCGCGTTGCAAGACCTCTTCTGCCCTTTTTCTCCTCTGAAAAATGAATTTTGTAGTTTAGGTATGGAGAATATGATTTAGCACACTTAAAACTCGGTTTTGAGTTTTCTATTTATAGGGTCTGAAGTTGGTTCGATACGACATATCCAATATCTTGGCGTATTAGGGGTTTCTTGGAGTAGGGACCACGTTTGATATCTTCAAGAATATTAACCTTTTATATCTTCAATATGGTGTATTGGTCTTCTCTGGATACCATGTATTGATCATGTTTCCTTCGTGGTCTTTGGTGAGTGCAGGCACAGATACGCCGTATCTTCCTTGATGGATACGGCGTATTGGTTGTCAGAATAGTATTCTTCAAGATATCTTCGTTTAAGCTCCAGAATGTGTGCCTTGTACTCCATAATTACTGCAATTCTTAAATACAAACGATTAAGTAACAATTCTTTGCAATAATCATAAAAATGGGTCAATTACATGGTATCAGAGTGTCTTAAGCTTCGTAAGTGAATCACTTTTGATTCATCTTTCTGTAGCGAAGTGTCTATGTTGTTATTTTAATGATTTTTGGGAAGTTTTCTCGTGTTCCGCGAAAATCATCACGCAACGCGTACTGGCACGACAGTTAATTTGAGAACGGGTTTAATAATCTTGGGTGAATTTAATGAATATATTTGATAAGTGATTTCATAATTTGAAGTAACGTTCGTCTAGAACACAAATTGTTGAGGTGTGATTTAAAAGTTATCAGAAAACGGGAGTTTTCATGAAATTTAATTAAAGACCGTAATGGTCGTGAAAGTGAAGTTTTTGATCAAGTCTAAAATGACAAGTCATGTTTTAAAGTTGAGATACTTCTGAACTTGTGAGAAGAGTTTCGGTTAAATTTAAGCTAACCTCATCATTTTGGTCCCGACACGCCCAATAATGTTTAAAATGA
>BQNB010144803.1:0-16806 GCA_026074375.1 Tanacetum coccineum
AGCCTATTTTAATCAATGTTGCTAGTTGCTTTCGTGTAAAGTTTTGTATTTCCTGTGTCAAAGTAAAAAATTTCTATCTCTGTAATGGTCAAGAAATTGCACAATGCAATGTGAAAAATATGTAGCTCGTAAGTTTCGCTACTTTCGCGATTATGAATCATGTCCGAAAAAGAAGTGTTACAAGGAAAAGATTATCTGGACGAATTATGATAGTGAAGATGGTGGAATAAAACAGAGATTTATGATGTATTGCAAAAAAGAGAGAGAGAGAGGGAAGAAAAATAGTCGGTTCAAAAAAAGTTTATACCAAAGGAATCACTTGGAAGGATCGATTATTCGTTGACACGTTACAAAAATCAACGATGTAAAGTCTTGTAAAAAGTGGCTGATATCGCCACTTATTATGTAAAAGTATGTAAAGAGCGGGATGTAAGGTAAGTTAACCGTTATGGGAATGCCAACTTAGGTTGTCTTTTTCATTTCTGTGATCAAGGCGTTTCTCTATATGTTTGAGTCTTTGTCATGGAACGGTCGGGGTAAAGTTACTAGCAACTGTACCTTATTTGTTGGTTTAATCTATTTGTTTCATAAATTTTGTTTAACAACCATTTTACTTCCCTTTTCTAGCAACTAACCTTAGTGTCTACTCGAACGAGGACTTGTTCGAGCATGCATGTCTATTTCGTCGTTACGGCCATGTATGCATGTCTCAGCTGCCTTGTTGGATGACGACATTCTGTGAAAGTTAGAAGCTCCCTACTGTAGGATCATTTAATTCATAATACGGTGATGATTCTTGTGATTGGGCTAGTTTCTAGAGAGAGAAACACATAGAGAGATTTTCTAGAGAGAGAAAGTGTATGTGTTAAAGTGAAAATGATTATTGACTAGCTTGCCTCTTCCAAAGTTGGAAGAGGCTTATATAGTTTTTACAAAATACCGGGTATTAGTACCCGGCTTAAAACCGAAAGACATACGATTAACTATTAAACTACGAACTATTATAAACAATAAATATACGGGGTGACCGAGTCTTTTACTCATATCTAACAGGGTTGAATAGTTACACCGTTAATTTATGTTTTAAAAGTTTGCTTATAAAACTCCTAGATTCGAGTTTATGTGATATCAACCAACAATGTGTATGAACAATATATCTAATTATAAACAACACAAACACAATATAAACTATAGCTATGGAATATAAATGATAAGATGAAAGTAAAGAGATAAAACAATTAAACCACAACACCAAGAATTATAGTGGTTCGACAACGAAGCTCTTTTTTGCCCTATTCCACTCCTCGAGTATCCGACTCGAGATTTCACTATGTCAACAAGCTCCCTTCAGGCGGAGAAAACCGTTACACGTCGCTTATACCAATTTCTGACACTAAGCTAAATGTCGAGTCTTAATCTTAGCTAAAACCAATCAACCACTTCACAAATGTATTTTAAGGCCTAAAATGCTAACCGACACACATTCAACACTTTCGGATTTATACACTATCCAGATCTACACAACTATACAAGAATGATAATAAAGAGATCAAATCAAGAAGAGGATAGGAGAAAAACACTAGTCTACAACACTTCGTTTCTTGGTGAATACGAGTGTTCTTCTCTTGCACTTGAGGAAAGAAAGAATGGATCACTTGTTAAACAAGATTAAGCAAGTTAGTGATCAAAGATTAGAAAGATATATAGGGATGTAGAGAGAGAATTAGAATAGAAAAACTATGTGCAACAGGATAGCAAAATGGCTGGGAATAGTGCAGTATTTATAGGCAAGAGAGAGGAGTGTTTCTCCTGTAGACAATCCCACGGTCCCATATTTATATGGGAGGCCGTTCTGCCTATCAGGGGGCCGTCCTAGGTAGACGCTCTATTTTTTGTCTTTTAGTGGGGAAACGTTTATCTGGTGTAGTTGGGACCTTTTTAGGAGGGGAACCATATTTGAATTTATATAAATAAATAAAACATTTCTTTATTTATAAAAATATTTTGTATATTTTATTTTTATAAAAAGGTTGTATTACATTTGTAAAAATGTAAAGTTTAAGATAAAAAGGTATATCTTTGATCACTAATCAAGTTTAATGATTTGTTTGTACATACCTTAAGTGATTTACGTCGAAATAAAAATTTACGACTAATAACGTGTATACGTTTATTTTTATCGTAGCGAGTTTTTGCATTTTGTCATCTTCAAAACGTAGAGAGGTCGAAAAATATAAATAACTTTTTTAGACATTATTTGTATTAACATGCTGGAACCCTACCTCGTTGACATGCTACGAATGTGGAGAAAAAGGACACATCAGGAAGTAGTGCCCAGGATTAGAGAATCAGAAGGGAGTCGGAGAAGCTTATCATGACCCAAACATCGTTACGTGTATGTTCCTCCTCAAAAATCATTATACTTCCGTCTAAATTAATACAAGTTCCAATAGGAGTTTCGTATCCACTGCTTTTAGTTAAAGAAACAATGCTGCCCCAACTTTCTCAGTCACTTGACACTTTATTAGTTGATCGAAAGCTAATAGAAGTCGATATAATAAGTCAGAGGTGTACATTAAGTTATTGAACCATCTGTTGTCCACACTCCCTTCTCAAACATCGAATACCACAAACTGAATTTCAAGACGAAATTCTTTTAACGGAGGAAGACCGTGACAACCAAAAAATTTCAGGTTTGGGTTTTTGCATATATCCTTCTAAAGATGAAAAATTGCATATATATCCAAAACATGCATAAAATGCATTGTACTATATGCACTAAAAACTTGTACCAAGGATATATATTCAATTATTCACTTTTGGAGGGATATATATGCAATTCCCCCTAAAAACTAAAACAATTAACTTTATAAACGTACATACTTGCTTTAACTTATAATCGGAAAGGTTATCCCGCTTACTATGAAAAATAACTTTGAATGTATCTCAACTTTAGACTAAGTTTAGTCTACACATATTTAGTACATTATCATACTCATGAACATATTTTACTAGTTATATGCATTCAATTTTATAACTTTTACGTAAGTCATATAAACTTGCATGATTTTGCATGCATGCATACACAAATTACTCAACACTTCACCACCTTTCATATACTTGCATAACTACACATTATACTTTAAAAAACTATACAAAACCCCATAGTCTTCTAGAAATCGGCCTACATAAGAAGTAATAAAACAAAATGGTTTTCAAGCTTATAAATACAACACATCCATTTCAATAACAAGT
The DNA here is from genome assembly GCA_026074375.1 of Tanacetum coccineum. Lineage (NCBI taxonomy): Eukaryota > Viridiplantae > Streptophyta > Magnoliopsida > Asterales > Asteraceae > Tanacetum > Tanacetum coccineum. Next base: position 3,256 of record BQNB010144803.1, read on the forward strand.
CATATGAGTATAGTTGCAAGACAATATTTCTCAATTCCCTCCCCTAGGCTGGCCCAAGCAACCATTCCCCCTTCCAAAATATGTTTGCCTAATTTGCTTTTACATAAACATGTGAGTACTAGTATGACCATTTAACATACCTTAAAAGTTTCCTATATAAACTAAGCACCTAACACTTCTTCATTTACCACATTTCAAACTCACATTTCTCTCTTTTTCTCTCTATATTTCTGGCAATTAAGAAGCAAGAACAAAGGGTTTTCAAAGTTAGTTTAAGGTTTTGCAAGATACTTGGTTAAAGGTTATAAAAAATAATTTATTAGTGTTTCTTAGGTAATTTCGTGCAACTTCATATATCATCACATCAGACCATATTTTATGTAAGCATCCCAATATTATTTATCTTATCATTCATTTATAATCATTTCATGCTTGTTTTCATATAACCACTATATACTTGTGTAAAAACTTAAATTATACTTGTTTATGAAAACTCTAATTTGAAGTAGATTTTATATTCCACTTATCACATGAAAATCACCAGTTATGTATCACTTATGGCACATTTCTCAATATCACTAACTTTAGTACCAATGTCTTAGAAGTTCCATTAGGAATTCATGAATTACGGGAATGTATTACTATTTTTTAGGAATTTTGTATAAGACCAATTAGTGTTATAGAAATACACTCCCTGAACTTTACAAGGATACTTAGCAGTGATGACATTCCAATAACGTACTTTCTATAGCATCATTTTTTTTATGTAATGAACCCAATTTTTTATTAAGTATTGCAAAGAATTGTTACGTAATAGTTTGTATTTGGAATTGCAGTAATTATGGAGTAGTACTTAGTGAAAGTTAAACTTAAAAAGGCACGCATTGTTAGAGCTTAAACGAAGAATAGGAAGAAATTGATTTTGACAAACCAATACGCCATATCATCAGGAAGATTAGGACGTATCCTTTGTGCCTGTTAGCTGTACTCTCATGAAGACCGAAGGAACATAGATCAATACGCAGTACAGAGATTCCTATACGACGTATTCAAGCTATAGAAATAAAATATTCTGGAAGATATCAAACGTGGTCCCTACTACAAGAAATCCCTAATATGCCATATTGAATACTTTCGATACGCCGTATCGACCTTTTTCCATACCTTATAAATAGAAAACTCAAAAACGAGTTTTAAGTATGCTAAATCATATTTTTGATACCTAAACCATAAAAGTTGATTTTCAAAGGAGAAGAAGAGCAAAAAAGGTCTTGCAACGTAATCAATTCCATAGGAAACAACTTGTAATATCCTATACTCTTATAATCGTTCAGTTTTTGGTATCATTTGTTAACTCGGTTAGTTTACCTTAGCTAAATTATTACTTTTGTATTGAATTTATGACGTTTGAGCTTCTAATTACCTGTGGGTAATTAGCTATTATTAAGAAGATCTGAATGTTTGGTTTATTTATTCAATTGCTTTAATTTATCGTTGATTGCTTGTTTATGTTTATGTAGTTTTTATTGGTTTACGGGCTTTTGTATTGCGTCCTATCTTTCAAACCTGGATCTCGTGATACAGACATCAGTACATCTAAATGCGTGATAGCTCTCCATATAGTGATTTTATACATCTAGACTAATAGGATCACAAATAACGACCTATCTTTGCCCTTAGATTGTGAGCTTAGTTGGACCAACAGGTGACCTTGGGATCAACGAGTACATTCTTGACTAATTGATAAAGACTTGGTTAGAGGACTACTAGTGTATAATTGTGACAGTATTCTTCGTATAAGCTAGGGTTTAACAAGATCACAATTGCTTTAATCTCTAAGATAGATTATAATCAGCAAATAAGGATGCTTTATGCAGAGGCGTTTAATTGTGATAGTATTCTTCGTATCTGGGTCTTAGGAAAAAGTACCGCCTAAGTCTTAAGAATGATATGCCGCCTCGAGATAAGTAATCATTGGACTAAATAAACAAACCAACGTTATGATTAGATTAATAATGGTTAATACAATTTTCTTTTTTTTTTCTAGATCGCTCTTTTATCTTTTATTAATTTGCTTGCATGTGTTTTAATGTCTTAAGTTGATTTCAGTCACCACAAAACCTGTGCTAGTCTCTTAGGCTGAAAACTCCCTTATCCGTTAGATTTAGGATTAACATAGGTATAGCATATGTTTAACATAGAATAGAACTAACTTTGTTTAGTTAACATAAATATTAAAAATTAAAAGATTGTTTTCTGTCATAGTGATTGACCACCCTACCTTACCACGAAACTACACTAATCGGGGTCACACTGACTCGTTAAGTGTTGTTTTTGGTAAGTCAGTAAAATATAAATTTAAAACTTAATCATAAATTAAAACACACACAACAACAATCAACGGTCTTTGCGCCGCTGCCGGGGAGTGAAAATTAATCTTGATTTTTATTCGATATTTTGGTTTTTAACATTAGATTAGATCTAACCCTTAGGATTAGTGTAGCTTAAAATAGTTTATATTCCTGTTTGTTTGCTTATTCTGTTTGTGTAATACGGCGTATTCAGTTTACTGAATATGACGTATAAGTTATTTAACGGTTTTCTTTCCTAGCAAGATTATCACAGGATGGACACAAAGGCTCGTGAGATCGTTAATGATCGTCACTTCACTAAAAACTGAATTTCTAACAATCTCCCCCTAAGGGACGATCGTTGAGATCTCATACATGATCAACACTTTATGTATTTCTAACAATGACCTCAGATCTGTTGAAACTGAATTCCCAGCTATAGTCTTTAACGACGCGTTAACATCTGACGTAGCACTCTTATGTGAACCCATGGTAAGTTCTCTTAATGACAATCAAATTGACTTTAGAATATCGTTTGATGAATCCGACGATGAAGATTACACGGTAATTTTTGACAAAAACTCGTTTTCTTATAAAATAATTTCTGTCAATGATTTGAAAACGGATTCGGAAAATGATAATGAAAAAGTCAATATGCCTTCGTTTCCATCACCCGAGCCTACGGTCAGTTATTTTGATGATTTAGACTTCTTTAAAGATTTTGAGAATGAATTTCCAGCCATTTTTTACAATGATGCTCTAACGTCTAAATCAGATTCCTCAACTGACCTTGTTAAAATTCCTCATCATATCGATGAATTTGATTTGAAAACTAAAACATCATTATCCGAATGTGATGAAGAGGAACAAAACGTTGTGTACTTTAATGATCTATTCCCTTTCAACATAATTTATCTCGATGATTCAAAATCAAAAAAAGGACAATGACGATCATGAAATCGATATTAAACAGTCTTCGGGGGGCAATGTAATATATACCGACGATGGTGCCTATGCACATGGGTCAAATAAGCTTTTGGAAAATAAATCTAATAAATTTTTCAAAGCGGAAACTTTTATCAAAGAATTAAATGTTAATATAATGACTTGGAATCATCTTAACAAAGGGATGTCATTCATTTTCCTAATCAAGAATTTGTATATGCCATTTGACCCTAAGCGGTATTATAAGGATGGTATTTGTACAAGAATATTGCGAAGGCCAAGGTACGTTTTCTTTACTCTGTTAAATTTAGGAAAATTGGTCCCCAAGAACGGATACGGCGTATTAGGTAAACACCTATACGGCGTATCCACTGTTTTTAACTTGAGTTGACTAAGTCAACGAAATTGCCCAATACGGCGTATTGGACAAACACCAATATGGCGTATCGAGTTTGGGTATAACAGCCTAATCTGATACGCCGGATTAGTTTTTACAACATACTTTTCACTCTCACTCAATAATTTTAACCGCGAAAAATTTCTTGGAGAATCAAATTCCTTTCGTCTGTATATTTCTCTCGATTCATCACCACAAGATATGGATTTTCTACCTAGAGATCAGAGGCATCAGTACCTTAGATATGAGGGATTATAGTACACTAATACTGACATAGCAGATTTTGAGATGAGGTTGGCTAAGATATACAAGAGAGAGGTGCACAGGGTTCAGGTATTCGATTTTAGGGTATTGCCAGATCTGATGGATGAGGGATTGAGAGATAGGATGCTGATGGAGCACAAGGATGCTCAGGGGCAGAGTGTGTTCACTAGCCAAGCCTGGAGACGACTGTTTGATATTAGAGGCCCGTTGGTACACGAGCTCATTCTGGAGTTCTTTAGTACGTTTAGGTTTGGAGAGGTTGTGCTTGATCTGGATACGACTGAAGCTTTACAGTTTTAGTTGGGTGGAGTTAGGAGGCGTATAAGCTAGAGAGAGTTTATTTTGGCCTTGGGATTACATACAACAGAGGAGATGCAGACTGCTGGTTTTGATTTATATTGGGCTGAGAGCACGAGGTAGATCCCCGATAAGGGGGATCTGAGTGCTTACTGGATTGAGATCTCATCTTTAGGGGATTTTCTGGGTACACCCCCTTCTTATACTCTTATTAGGGATCCTATGCTGAGGTTGTGCCACAGATTAATTTCCTGTAGCATCGCTGGGAGGAGTCAGGCATCTGAGAAGGTGTCCGTGACTGATTTATTTTATCTAAGAGGGATGGACGTTGGCTCGGTCAACGTCCCTTATCTATTGGCTAGATTGATAAACGTCAAACGCGTGTCGTAATAATATATAGTATATCCCGTCAGATAAGACAATTACTTTAGGAAAAATAATAGTCTATCTTTCGAGTGTCGTTTCCACGGCGAGAGATGAATTGAAATTCATGAGAATGTTTCGTTTGGTGCTTGAATGACAAATATTTTGTTTTTGGTTTTAAACTATTTTTAAACTAAAAATTAAACTAACATTAATTCTAAAATTAAAAACTAAAAGATTATACTAAAATTGATATAAATGACAAATATGCTTGCTAAGTGACGTGAAATGTTCCTTAAGTGCGGGCTTAGGTTTAACGAATTAAAATCCTTAGAAAACAAGTTGCAAGAAATTAAATGACAAGTAAAGTAAAATGCTTTTGAAAATAAATGACAAGTATTTAAATTGCATTAAAAGTAAATGACGGTATGTAAATTGACTATTAATTTTTTTAAACCTTTTTAAAACCGCACTTAAATTCCAAATCACTAATCACTTAGCAAACACAAGTTAAACTACTCACTACGCATGACAAATATCAAATAAGCAAACATTTTATAAAATAACAAATTAAATCTACACTAATTAATTAAAAAAGGATAGAAAATCAAACCAAATTGAAGGAGCCTAATAAACGATAACACGCGATCTTGTAAAACTTAATAAACAAACCAGTTTATCACTTTAGGCTTACTTCACTATATAGTAAATAATTTGTGTCAACTTTATCTACAAATTATTTCATATAAAAACCATAATAGATCAAAACTTTTATCTAGTTATCAACCTTATACAGACCTTAAGCTCGGCCTTAGATGTAGAAAGGATGGAATAAGAAATAGACATGAAAAGTTAGACAAAATTAAGCTAATAAGATTGAAAAATTTTTTAGAAAAATGAAGCTAATTTTGAAAATATTTTTTTATTAAAATATAAAACTAAGATTAAATCAATATATTAAAAAACTACTTTTGAATTAAACTAGACTAAGCTAAAAGCTATCATGGCTTTTTAAAGAAAGGATGAAGATAATATAAGCTAATAAATACGCCTTTCTTAAACAAGCTACAAATACCCTTCGAAATAAGCCTAGCGTAATAAGCTATAAGAAAATAGTAAACAGTTTAGACACTTTATGACTATAATAAGCTTAATATAGCTCTCGAAGATTAAAGGTGCTCAAGACTTAATAGAATAAGTTGAGTAGGAGATCATGACACCCTTTTAGCATTCGAATCGGCTTTAATCAATCAATAAGCATTTTTGAAAAGTAAGACAGAAAAGAGAAAAGATTGAATAAGCCAAAAGCTATTTAGGATTTATTTCTAAAGACAATAAGCTAAAAGTGAAAACTTTAAGATCATCAATTTACCCGAAATCTAAGATGTTCAATCAAGTGAACCTTGGATCGGGTAATATTTTTAAGATTTCGATTCTATGAAAAATAAGCTAGAGTTAAAAAGCACAAAGTTTATGTAGATAATAAGCTAAAAATTACGATCATTTTTTTCAGTTCTAATCGCCCGAAACTAAGGTGTTCAAATCAAGTGAACTCGCGGATCGGGTTGATTAAGGCCTTAGATATATTTTTAATATTTACTATATAATATATTTAATAAGCTTGAATAAAAATAAGCAATCGAAAATAAGCTAAAATAAGCTCACTCGAAAAGATCTAAATCGAAAAAAATATAAGATAAGCTAGTCTAAATAAACTATGGAAGTAGCTTATTCGAATATAAGCTTAAGAGATGGGATCCATATAAATACGCTTATTCGCAATGAGCTTATTTGAAATAAGCGAAAGAAGAAACGAGTAGAACGAATAAGCATATAAATAAGCATTTAATAAAATCAACCTCAAACATCTTCAATTTTCAGCTCAAAAATCTTGAATTAAAATAAGCTAATAAGCTATAAAAGCTTTTACCATAAAGCTAAAACTTTATCTACACTACTCCTAATTACACCTACTACTATATAAAATAAACTTATAAACTAACACCCTTCTAATCACAGCTGCTGCGTGTATTTAAAGCCACCAAGTGGGAGGGGTATTTTTGTCCATTTAGGTCTTCAGCCAATCATATTGCTAGATCAAGGGGTATTTTGGTCTTTTTGCCATTCACCAACCGCCTCATTATTGCCAATGATTTGCACGGATCCATGCACTCTGACCTCGTACCTGACACACGCCTACCTCAAACTGACACACGCAGAATGACACGTGTCACGCTCTGATTGGCCCGTCGCCACTGCCACCTGGTACTGACGTGTACAGTACCTCGTACCTGCCTACACATTATCATACAATGATTAGTAGGCCAGGGTCACCACCGGAGTGTAAGTGGCCACGTGGATCGATACTGTTCCCCCATATCGTCACGGAAGCCCCACCGGACATCGGTCAACGGGCGGGTAAGTCAACGGTAAGCCAACGCGCGTCAACGACGGCGGACCATCACCGGACCACCGGTCAACAGTGGTTGACCGCCAGTCAACCGGTGGGTCATGGTCGGGTCTTGGGCCGGGTCAGGTCGGGTCTTGGTCCGGGTCTGGATCGGGTCTGGTCTGGGTCCGCCACGCGGCATGCCACGTGGTGCCACGTGTCAGCCAGCGTGGCAGCTGACGTGGCGTGGAGGGGATTATAACCCTCCTGCGTTTCGAACCCCCGACCTCTTGGTTTGAGTTTTAACTCAACCAATGAAACCAACTGCGCTAGGCAGCGTTTCAATAATATTATACAAAAATTAATATATAACCCTTTATTGGCCAGGTTCATTTATACTAGTATTAAAGGTTCAAACAGGGGCAAAAAAGGTTCAAAATAAAAAGGTTCAAATATGAAAGGCCGATACCGTTGGACTCGTAATTTCGTGCTCTTTCCAATGGAGTGATCGAGGAATATTAACGACTTCGTTTGAACCTCGATAAACGTAAAAACGTCATTGAAAGTCACCCAAAAATTACCGTTTTTGCTTTGTTTTCAATCCTTTGTACCTGTAAGACATAAAAACACAATACAAACATATTTATCCATATTTTAGTGTTTTAGTCCGTTTATTAGCATTTTCCAGGGTACAAATGATGTGTGTTTTAGCACATATCATAAATACTTGAGGTTGTTTGCTTCAGGGAGGAAGCAGGGGGCCATGATATCTGGAGGACAGTTTGTTACTCGTTTGGGAGGGCATTTTGGATTACTTGCGGAGGAGAGACTCTAGGGACTGACTGTGATTGTGCGAGAGCTCCCTGTTATTAATATGACTAAGCTGGTGAGACTACAGATCTGTGAAGAGATTGATGGTACTTGGGCTTGGGTAGCCCCAAGACCAGAAAGGCAGCCCGATGTTACGGCTGGTGTCCCTGAGACCGCTGAGGATGCTCTTGTAGCTGATGAGGGTGCTCCGGCTGTTCCAGCACCCATGCAGGCACCTCAGCCGCCACCACCTGCAGTCGAACTAACTCGGACTATGGCTCAGAGGTTAGCCAGGGTAGAGGAGGATGTGCATGAGATTTAAGGATCACTAGGCGAGCAGAGAGAGATATTTGATAGTATGGCTCGTGATTTCTCTCGATTCTCTACTTGGACAGTTGTTGGACTCTCACAGATGATGAGTCAGGCTGGGGTCAGGTACACCAGCTATGCAGACTTTCAGATCCCATATGCGAGGCGTACTAGACGCAGGACTGACGGAGCCAGCACCTTCACAGCCCAACAAGACGAGCAGCAGCCAGACCCATGATCCCTTTATCCCTTATCTTCTTGTTTCTATCTTTTGTACATTTATTATTCATGTCGTGATGTATTTAACTTTAAACAGGTTCCCATATTTTTTTTGCATATATTATGAAATGATGTTTTGATTTGTTTGTGTATGATAAAAGCAAGACTGACAGTAAGTTCAGCACAATAGCGCATTGATAGATTACGGAACCTAGCACCCTATCGAAATTAAGAGCGGAATTGAGAAGAAAAAGTTGAACCAAGTGTGTGGAAGCTGAAGTCAAGTCTAACTTAAAGACTAGCGGAAAGTAAAGTGCTTCCCAAGAGACAACCCAGATTGTTATTTATTTTTATCGAGTCTGTCTTCCCAGACATCAATACGGCGTATCCGCTCCATACCATACGGCGTATTGAATGTCTAGACGTTATCAGTCCTTTATTTTTATGCACTTTAAACATTATTGTCAGTTATGTCTATACGGCGTATTCATGCACATGATACGGCGTATTCAACAGGCTGAACCGTATTTAAATACATTTTACAGGTTTCTTAATACGGCGTATTCCAGTTTATGGATACGGCGTATTGGTCTCCTATACAATTTATTTAGCTTATTTAAATTAATCGTAGATACCTGAGATAGGATTTTGCATGTTTTCTAAATTTTACACAGGGACGCGCTGAAATACAAATTGACAAAGTTGGTGAAGTTATCTACAATCTAGAATCTAGAAGTGTTGGAGTATTGATATCTCAAGACGGTTGTTCAACACATTCTTGCTCAATAAATCAACCTGAAGAATCTATCGAGCAAAATATTAGGGTGTTTCTCATTCTAATTCTTTTAATTTCATGTTGTTAATGTTTTATCTATACAATGAGGACGTTGTATAATTCAAGTACGAGGATGGGAATTAGAATGTATACTTGTCCTATTTTTCACATAAAATGCTTAAATTATGCTCAAATTTAAAAAAATTCAAGCATACTTTCGTGAAATTACTTGTTACATAAACCGCACACAATAAGCTTTATTAGATATTGTAAGGATTTAACCTTATCCGTTTCCAAATGTTTACCTAAACTCTACAAAAATATGAGTGTGCCGGTGATGTTGTAGACTTTAAAACTTGGCTTGGTATATCTATTCGAGACCACAATAATGAGTACTATGGATTTAGATGGAGTAACTTGTTTAAATTGGTAAATTTCTAGGATTACACCCAAAAAGCCTTTATATGTTGTTTATTAACTAACTACACTGGTTAGTTAAATCCTCGTATAAACCCTTTGTTTACTCTTATCTTAAGAGTAAGATACCCTAGAAAAACCAATAGAGCCAATCCTTTAGGAATAACATCAACCGTTTGTTTCGTTACACCTTTACACCTTAGCCTACCCTGTTAGATTAAGTCCATTTATCAGTTGCTAGTTGCTTAAAGGGTAAAATATGTATTTCCCGAGTCTTGTGTCAATTTTCTATCTTTGGTACGGTTGGGAAGAAATTTGCACATTGCAAATGAGAATGTATAAAGTAGTCAAAACTCATGTATTTTTACTACCAACACAATTATTGGTACATCCGAAGAATAAAGAATTATCGAAGGAATTATTCGGAGTTATTATGATCGTGAAGATGGTGAAATTAAACCGAGTTTCGTAGTTAGTATATGAAAAAATTAGAAAAATCGCAAAAAAAAAGAGGAAGAAAGTTTGGAGATAATCGTTTCGGAAAATCTTAGACCGAAGGAATTATATAAAGGATTGATTATTCGTTGATATGTGGATAAAAATCAACGATATATAGTTTTGTATAAAGTGGCTGATATCACCACTTTTGTAAAAGTGTGTAAATTTGGGATGATTGGGAAGTTGACCGTTATGGGAACGCCGACTTAGGTTGTCTTTGTCATTTCTATGATCGAGGCATTTGTATATATTTCGAGTCTTTATCATGGAATGGTCGGGAAAAGTTACTAGCAACTACCTTATTTGTTCAAGCATAATCTAATTGTTTTGTGAATTTTAATTAACAACAACTTGCTTCCCTTTCCTAGCAATTAACCTTAGGTTTTACTCGAACGAGGTTGAGCTCGAATCATGCATGTCTATTCTGTCGTTACGGCCATTTATGTGTGATTTTGCCACCTTGTTGGTTTATTACTTTTGGTGAAAGTTAGAAGATCTCTACCCTATATCATTCTTCATCCTAACCCTTGGTTAAACACAAATGAGGATGTGATCGAACAAACATGTCTATTCTGTCATTACGGTCGTGTATGCGTGCTTCATCTTCCTTGTTAGTGTGGTACTATCGGTGAAAGATTGTTAGAATGATCACCCCTTAGCCTTATACTAAAAATCCAATTTACCTTTTGACTTGTTTCTCTTTAGCTCTAGTAGTGGAGGTTTGTATCCTTGCCAAGCATATGATATGGAGCTAATCACGACCGAGCAAATGAGCGTACCAATTAAATGTTACACCCTAGATTTGTTGAGTGATTCGAGTGTTTTTATTTCCATATTTCGTGAGGTGCTTGGTCTTGTACAGGTGATTAAAACGAAATAAATGCTTAAATAGAAAAATATGTGACTTCGGTTAGGATACATTTTCAATATAATCTAGAGTCTACTTAAGGACAAGTAGGATTCAAGTGGGGGGATATTTGATGACATCAAATAACATTACATTTATACCCTCATTTATCCCGAATAAGTTATCCACTTTTATATAATTATTACAAGAAACGTACTTAATTGCTTAAAAGTGTTATTTGCAATTACGGAGTGATTTGTGAAGACATGCTAAAATGCGCATATTTTGGAGCTAAAACGAAGAGATTTAAAGATTGCTTATTTCTGACTAATACGCCGTATCCAGAAAAGAGATACGGCGTATCAGCGCCAACTCTTCACAAGAAAACGCATACAAATAATTCTCAATACGGCGTATCACTCTTCTACCATACGTCGTATCTAGCTGGATAGACATTCAAAGATACGGAGATATTTATATTTTGGGAATGAATATTTTATTGATTATAAACTTAGCGCGCAATCCAAGGAAAATACCCCAATACGCCGTATTGGCCTAGCTCAATACGGCGTATCCATTCTTTTTCAGACACTATAAATAGAAGACTTAAAAATGAGTTTTCAGTGTGCAAAATCATATTCTTCATACCATACACATAAAAGATGATTTTCTGAAAAAAGAAGAGCAACCAAAGGTCAAGCATCGATCACGATTCCATAAAAGACACCGTGTAATTCCTATACCCTTGTAATCATTCAATTTTTGGCATCGTTCGGTAAAACATTTAGTTTACCTTGGTTATTTGATCACGCTTGTATAATTACAATTGTTATGGGCTAATACCCTAAGGTATTAGCCATCTTAATGAAGATTTAATGTTTGGTTTGTTTTAAAATCAATTTCTTAATTTATCGTTGAAGGTTTAATTATGTTTATCACATGATACTTGTCTACGTGTTTAAGTATGCGACCTATCATTCAACTGGGTCTAGTTACGCCTACCAAGTGAACTAGATACTGGGATAACTCTCCATATCATGTTTTATATTACTGGACCAATAGGATCACAAATAATCATCTGTCTTTATCTTTAAATTATGAGCTTAGTTGGACTGACAGGTGACCCGTAATGTTTCAACAAGTATGTTCTTAATTCATTGATAAAGATTTGAATAGTGAACTACTAGTATATAAAATACCATCAAACAGTAAGTGGGTAAAGTCCCGATGGGCTAGAGTTTGTCAAGATCACCATTGCTTTAATCCCTAGATAGATTATAATTAAACTAAAAGGATGCTTTATTCGGATACGTTAAGTGTGACAGGATTTAACGTGTCTAGGTCTTAGGATGATGTCCCGACTAAGTCTTAAGAATAATATGCCGCTTCAAGATAAGAAATCATTGCACTAAATAAACAATTTAGCGTTTAATCGGATTTAATATGGCTAATACGGTTTTCTATCATTTGGCTTGTACCACTCTTTTATCTTCTGATTGTTTTCTTGCATGTTTATTGTGTTTAGAATTGATTATTGTTACCATAAAACCTGTGCCAGTCTCTCAGGCTGAAAACCCCCATCATCATTAGAAACGTATATAACATAGGTTTAACAAGTAATTAGAATTAACTTAATTAGAGTAATTAAAATACTGATAGAATATAAGGTTAATGACCTCGCTCTTAGTGTTCGACACCCTACTTACCATGAAACTCCACCCGATCGGGTACACTGCCCATTAAAGTGTTGTTTTAGGATAAGTCAGCTAAATATAAATTTAAAACTTGGTAATCAATAAATTAACCCTACACAACATCACATAAACTCCACCCTTTAGTTTTGTCTGCTCGTTCTTACCCCGCAAGAGACCCCCAATGCTCATCCTAAATCCACAGTTTGATCAACGCTATCACAATGTGTTCCCAACAACCGAATAAATCTCACAATGACCAACCTCAAGGTCATGACACAATTGTGGAGGAATGCAAGACGTTAGAGAAGATCGAAAGGAAGAGAAGGGCGACCTAGAAAACATCAACACCAACCCACCTTCACCACCTGATCCATCTATCTCATTCATCACCGAAAAAGTTTGTAAGCTTAATTCGTTCCTTGAATCAATAAACTTGGTTCCTCGATCATCTGACGCTAAGTTTGTTTGCACAAAAGATAATAATTGAGACGTAATGTTTATTGAAATTATGGAAACCGTAGAGGGGGGGTGGGTGAATATGTTTCCATTTAAAAACTTTAAATATTTTGTTTTAATTACCCGATCAAGTTAGACGTAATATGAGAAGTGTCGATAATAGGTTTTATAACAACTAGCACATATCTTAATAATACAAACTAAACCACAATATTAACTACAAAGTAGTACAAAACTTTAACTAACTATATATACACAACCATTCACACAATCATAAGCACAATGCAAGTATAAAGGTAAAGCGGTAAATGTAAAGAAATAAGTAAAGCAAAAGGTAAAAGAAAATGCAAACCGACACGGTGATTTATAGTGGTTCGGTCACGAAGCTCCTATTCGCCCTACTCCATTCCCTGAGTATCCAACTCAAGAGTTACTTCACTAATCAACAAGCTCCATTTCGGCGAAGAAAACCTTATACCAATGCTTACATTATTTTCTGACACTAAGCTAGATGTCGAGT
>BQNB010144804.1:6519-16806 GCA_026074375.1 Tanacetum coccineum
AAAAGAGCACGTATGATTAGGTGTGTTAAGAGCTTGTGGGAGTAAAAAGACACAAATCATTCATATAAGCTTTAGGTTTTCCAAATAAACCTTGCTTAAGCAAATACACTTATATTTAACTACATCATCTCTTGTTCTTCACATTTTTAAAATCCAATGCAATAGGATTTGTGAAAGCTTAGCCCCACAAAAGGTAGGTTAAAGAACTAGCTAGGGCATTTTCACCCGGTCAAGTCAAAATTAACTCCTATTTCTCACCAACGGATTACAAAAAAGTGGTGTTTGTCCTCAAACTAAGCTTCTTTTGAGCTTCTCTTGTAAGCAAAAATTTAAAAATTTCCACTTTTTCACAAAAAGATAATTCAAAAAGGTTCAAACAAGGTTGCGTGAAGTGCAAGTCAATATCGAAGATATCCTTCCCCAAACTAAAACAAAACATTGTCCTCAATGTTTAAAAAATAGGGGTAAAAAGGAATCTAAAACAAAAATTCTAAGGTCATGCCAAAAGAATAGATGTTAGTTCGATAAAGACAAGGATATGAGATTTCCCACTTTATAAAGAGAAGATTGGAGACCATTGTTAGGATTAATATTTTGTAAACTTAGTACCGACAGTACAAATAGTTAGTACCGATAGTTATACTTAGTACCGACAGTACAAAGTGTTAGTACTGCTGGTTAGTTAGTCTCTCAATCTTTTTCAGTGTTGCTCTAAAAACATCTTTATAATGGCTTAGTTTTTGTTCACCGAGAAAAAGCTTACTCGCCCACCGAATTAATTTGTTGCTTGGGAAACAAAGAAAATTAGAAGAAGATAAAAAGAAAATAAAAGGATAAGCATGGGATGCCTCCCATGAAGCGCTTGTTTATTATAGAGTCCCCTTCGCTTGACTCTTTCCCAAACTAAGTTCATTTTATGTTTTTTATTTTTTTTTTTGTGGATAATAATGGGGGGTGGAAGAATTCCAAGAGTGGAACCTCCAAACTAAGGTTGAAAGATATACCGTAGCATATTTGATTCGTGATCAAAAAACTTTTTAGAAAAGAGTTTCTAGAGAGAATATGTGAACCCGGAGATGCTTTGGTAACATGAAAAGTCCATTACAGGCGTGGGTGGAGTGGGTCAAAAACATTAAGAGTTAAAGAACTCTTCCTTGTAAGCTCATTATCAAAAATACCCGGTTTAAAAACTTTATCTTCACTCCCCGTGGAGTAAGATGTGGGTAAAACCTCGGGATAGGTGACAAATGGTAAAAATGATCGGGTAGTGAATGTGAAGGTATCTTCCTCTTCATCTAAAATAACATTTTCACCTATACCCGGGTAAGAAAGTTCACTTGTGTTAATTTCGTCAAAAACATTAACTTCAGCCATCACGGGCTCGTCATCAAAAGTAAATGACTCGTACTCGGGAAGAATCATCGAGTCATCAAGGAGTAAAACATCAATAGAAGTAGTGTCCTCCCCCGAATCACGGTTACTCTCGATACCCCGTAGTATCGAGTCATCCGAAAAACTAGGCACATCCGCCTCCTCTAAAGGCAAATCAAAATCCACAACGGGGATAGTAGAGGAGGGGCAAAATATAGGAGAAATCGGAATAGGAGGAGAGAGACTAAAAACGTTAATCTTTTCAATTAAAAGATAACTTTTGACTAATTTCTCCCGAAGAGAAATGTCAACGATCTTAGAAATGTCGAGATCAATCTCTCCTCCGTCCTCCTCAATATCAACACAATCATCAACATAAATTAAAAAAAAAAAAAAAAACCAAAAAATAAAAAATTTCAGTTAATCTTAATCGTCATTAGTCGTCGGTATCATCGTCATCGACACAAACTTCAACGATTTCCGGCGAAATTAGAGCAAGATGAGCAAGTCTACTCGTGGACTTCTCGTAATAGGAATCATCGATGTCGAACAAATTACACTCCCCCAAACTAAAGTCATCGGACTCACTTGGGTTTGAAACAAGGTTCTCAACACTAATCGTCTCCATTTCCGGAGTAGTGTTAATATGCCCGTCTCCCATTATGAGTGAATCCTTAGGCTCTATGTTTTGCGAAACGGGAGTGTGTATCGTATTCGGATGAACCGCATAAAATCCCAAATCATCGTCATCATCGTCAATGATAATCTTTTGAATTCGAGCTCTAGCTTCAGATTCTCTAAGCTCTTTTGCTTCTTGTATGATTTTCCGAATTTCAATGCTTAGACCATTGAATTTATCCTTAAGCTCATAAATCTTATCTTCACATTTTCTTCTATAATCAATATCGATCTCCTCCTTTTGATATTCTCTTATTCCTAAATCATTCATCCATTCATTTATCTCTTCTAAACACTGCTGCTTCTGAATCTCCAAATCTTGGATTCTTATTTCTTGAGGAGATTGACTTTCATTTAAGGCTTGATTAGCTTTTTGAAGTCTCTCCTCAGCAAGCAGTTCCGCAATACTCTTCTCTTCTTGATCTTTCTGAATTTGGTTAGGAGTTTCTTGCCTTAGTGGTTGAATTTCATTAAGGATTTGTAAATCCTTAAGCAGACTTTGCAACAATTCTTGCAAATGCTCAGGTTGAGTTTGCTCTTCTTCCACAAAGTGCTTGATCTTCAAAAATTTCTCCTCCGCAAGCAATAACTTGATGCTCTTTTCATTATGAGGTATGTGATCATACTTCTTCAAGAAGTTTTGCATAGCTTCTATAAGATCTGTTTGAGCATGTAACATTTCCATACTTGCTACCGGAGGAGTCTGATAAACATCAGAAAACTAAGGGGGTTGAAATTGGTCAAAACCGAGAGAATGAGAATTATAATACTCTTGGTTTATCGGCTGACATTGGTAAGTTTCATGAGGACCCCCACAGTTTTCACAACAAAGATATTGTTGTGGAAGAGTTTGTGAATCATGTGGGAAACAATCAAAATTTCGATTGTAGCACGGTTCCAGCTCAGAAATGATCGGATCTTTTGGTGGACAATTGTAACCGAAATGAGCACCTTTTCCACAAGATTCACAAATGCATTGTTGACAAAAAATCCATTTAATGGAACACCGCAACTATAACAACAATTATGGTCGATTTGTGAGGATTTTGTGAAATATTTACACCGGGGTCTGATCACAACGCTTGCTCTCGAGAGCATTAACAACGTTGGTATTGTCATGGGAGGACTCGGAAGTGATCTTGAAAAGTTTTGAAAACTCCATTATTCAAACATAATATGTAAACAAATCTTTTTCGAATTTCATACGTATAAGAGTACATCCATGACAATACGGACCATTGACCGGGGTTCCACACACCGCACAATGCCGAGAAGAGTTGGGAACAATGATCTGGTCATTAGGATTTCCTATCGAACAACATTCTTTAGTGTACCAACTTCCACAAGTTGAACATTCTTTGGATTGCATAAAGGCGATTTTGAACGATTAGGTCTCCCAATAAGAATTAAACAGTTTGAGGATAAGGAAAATGGAAATTAAACAAATAAGAGGGAATAAGAAGAATATTTTAGCTGTTCGATAATACATAGATACTAAAGAATTTGAGATTGAGAAGATTCTTTTTGGGGAAAATTAAATTTTTTTAGTATTTATTAGGAAGAAAAACTATTTTTGGTAACCGTTTATTACAAGCTTCACGATAAGTCTCCAAGATTACGCACAAGTGAGCGGAAAAGCTTAGCGAGCCGCAATGACTACTTAGAAAGTAGCTATCACTTTTCCTTAAACTCACCTTATAGTTTGTAAACTTAAAGGTCCGTCGTA
This sequence comes from Tanacetum coccineum, assembly GCA_026074375.1. Classification (NCBI taxonomy): domain Eukaryota; kingdom Viridiplantae; phylum Streptophyta; class Magnoliopsida; order Asterales; family Asteraceae; genus Tanacetum; species Tanacetum coccineum. Next base: position 10,295 of record BQNB010144804.1, read on the forward strand.
CCTCGCAAGTAACTCACGATTTGTTTTGTTGTTTATTGGAATGGTTTAAGATGGATAGCTAGTATCCAAATTTGTTTATTTTTATTTATTTATTTTTTTTTTTTACTAATTCGATAGGAATCGAATTAATGAATGTTTTGAATATATTTTTTTTATACAAAAATAGCAAAGTAACTTCCAAGAAGGAAGGGTCTTCAAAACTCTACTTCAACGAATATCCTCAAAAATCGTTCACGTCTTCCCCGGCAACGGCGCCAAAATTTGGTTGTAGAAAAACAAATTTATATACGTATAGTATTAATCCCGTGAAAATTTCTTTCCAAAATACTTCTCAAACAAGAGAAATATAAGGTAAAAATCTCACTAAAGAAAACACAATTTGTATATTTTTATCCGGGAAGTATTGTACTACTCGGGTCGTGTCCCAACGAAATCGTGAATTGAGAATTGGGAAAATTCGGATTCGAGTTAAGATTGATAAAGGATTTTTGAATTATTGATTATACTACAAATATAATAGCATGAATTAAAAACAATTAACTAGCTTGAAATTTAAATGCACGAAAGGTAAAAACGCGAGCTAAAACTGAAATTTAAAATCTAAGACACGACTTTTAACAAACTTTATACCTAAAAATCACAAATTTAAAAAGAAAATTTTAGGAAAAAGAATTGAAATTTTTTAACTATTTTTCTATTTATTATGATTTATTAAAGAAAAAGAAATTAACTAAAATCTATTTAAATTCCTAGAAAATACAAATCAAACTAGAAAAATAAGGAAAAATGGTTTTTAAAAACTAATAAGGTGCAGAAATTGAATGAAACTAAAAGCCCTAATTTTAATAAGCTAATTGTACCTTAATTATGTTCAATTATCTTTAAACTATTTTTTAATTAAACTAATTTACTAAAAAATATAAACTATTTTATTTAAACTAAAACGACAGGGTAAGAAATGTAATAAGAGAAAGAAAAAGGGTAGGTGGGTGAACTATGGGAAATTTACAATGCAGTGAAAACGAATAACCTTCAATTATTAAGAAAGTACCATTTAAACCCTACGATCTAGCTTATTTTTGGCTTATTAAAAATTGAGATTCAGCAAAAACTTAAAACTACAAAGTTATAGAACAGCTTATTCTCTACAACATTAATGAAAGCACTATCTACTTTTATCAACTGAATAAGCTAGAAAATAAGCACTTCCAACTGTTCAACAGAAACTTAAGCTTTTCCTCACTTTTTAAACTTTGGCTTAATTCTAGCTTATTTATAGATGAAAGTTAAAACCAAAAGATGCTACTTGATGCCTGTGATGTGTACTAGAGGTATCTAGGAAGAAAATAAGCTAAAGGTTTAAAAGATTAACAAGAAATTTGAACTTAAAAAGTGCAAGTTCAGCTTATGACTGATTTTAGCTTTTTATTATAGGCTAAGAGCTTATTCTAAACCTTAGAAGCTAATATTTTGGAAATAAACTATGCTAAGGATATTAAGCAAACCTAGATAACAAGTTTCTAAAAATTAAAACTAAAAATAAGAAATCAATAAGAAAATAAGTTATTACTATAACTGCTGATATACTACTTTTTGAAAGTACAAATAAGCTAATCTAAAAGCTTAAAATGAAAACTAAGAGATTTATTATACTAAGCTAAGGGAGTACTACTTAGATGTTACAACTAGTATTCTCACTCCTAATTTATGATGCTAAAAATTTGCTTAAAAGATCACAAGCAACAACAGTATAAGCTGTTGTTTGCTGATGCAATTGGCAAAGAGCTAAAATGCAGGCTAAGTTTCCTAACTAGAACTCATACTTTCACCTACTAATTGTTCCTCATCCTATATTAACTATAGTTGATCACTAAAATACCATAGATCACTAAACACTAATTTTACCTTATACTTTAAACTGCCCTGGTGCAAGGAAGGTTTTTAAGAGCTTAAAATTTTGTAATTCTTCAAACTAATCTCTAAAACTTCTTAAAACTCTAAAATATCACTTAATACAACTGACTCATTCAACTTTACACATTAAAGTTGACTTTAAGGATCAATAACACCTAAATCCAAACACTACCTTACCTAAACTGTCTAAACTATTTTATAACTAAAATCTATTTTAAAACTAAAACTGCTTTCCAATTTTTTATCCACTGACTCTATTCGTTACAGTCGGAGAACAGTAGATGGTAGATAAAATTTGAATGAGCTATTACGAGTAAAGATAAATTGTCACTTAGGATATATATAGATATCTATATATCTATATAGATCAGTGTCTCACGCGATCTACTATAAGCGTCAGCTCGGCTAGCAAGCTACACCCAACCCCCATCCATCGGACGAGATACATTCCTCTCCCTCACCTCTCTCCCCTCACTGACAGACAAGAACCTAACACTCTAAGTTATGAATACCTAATGGATTTTAACTAAAACAACTTAAGGCATTAAAAACTCTAAACTAACTGAGTAATTTTGACAATGGTTAAGCACTTACAAAGATAAGCTAATAAGCTAAAGTGAATAAGCTAAAGAAATGCTAGGATGAAATATAGAAAATTAAACCTGTGAATTGAAGTATCTTCACACTAAGCTTTCTTGAGTAGAAGCCTTAGTGTTCCTAATGGCTTCCAAAGCCTCTAAACCTTGAGCTATAAGCTCAATAAGCTATTAAAAGCTTATTTACTCCAACAGCTTCAAAAATGATTCCAATGAACTCAAATGATCATACTTTGATGTAAATTGGATAAAACTAGTAGGTAAATGACTTTCAACAAATTTTAAAAATGAATTTTGAGTGCTTATGGAACACAGTATAAGCTCAAAAAGAAAAGAGCTTATTAGGGTAGGGCTTAATAGGTAAAAAAAACAGCTTTTTTTAAAAATAAAAAAAACTTGAAAAAGAAAATCACAAACTCAATTCAAATTGCTTTATTGATTAGAAATTGAAAGTACAAGAGAAGTAACAATAAGCTCAACTGGAATTGAAAGGATTAAAAAAAAAACAATTGCTACAGTACACGAAATGAAAATACAAGGAAAATTTAAAAAAAACTTTTAAAAACTAACTAACTCTAAAAATGAGCCCTAAGCTTCCTATTTATAGAGGATAGAAGAGGAGAGGTTGAGAGCTCGTCCATTTTCAGCCGTTTGATCTTTTTCAATTGAATCCAAGCCGTTAGATGATAACTGTGACGTGTTCTGGCCAATAAGGGAGTGCCACGTGGGCTAGGTGATGTGGAGGAGGTTTTAATACGAGGTTGAGAAGAGTAGGGGAGCGGGGAAGGGTTTTTCAGGGAGATGGGTTTATGGTGGAATTTGGCGGGAAATTCAGTTGGGAAGACGGTTATAGGTTTTAAGCCGCGTGTGTGTGTTTGAATGTTTGAGCTATTGACATAAATGGCCCCTGCGTTTGATTTGCTCTTTTGTAGTGTAAAAGACTTTGGAAATTGGCAGCTCTAGCCCTTGGGAGGAATGGGACCTTCAGTACTAGCTAATGCAATATCAGGTGCATCATCATTCATAATAACCTCCCAAAGAGCATAATCAGTGTGAGTAAGATATTGCTCCATAGATCATAGTCTCCTATTTTGAGTATAGGAAGTTTTAGTACAAACACTGTTTGGGTAGTTTCTGACTGTGATTTCATCTTCTCTTTGATTATGAGATCTTGTGTAGATATAGTGTTCTTCTTATTTAGAGTTTCTCAACAAGCTCTGATAGCACTTGTTGATCCCAATGAACAGATCTTCTTAGCTTGTTAAAGCTTAGTTAACTTGGATAAGTCCAAACTAACTATAAGAGAAACTATAATTGTGAATACTACAAGTTATGCGAAATCTAACTTGTAATACTAAGAAGAACAATGAATACTAAACTTTGAATATATTGATTGCTAATATTCTGCCTATGTTACAAAATAACTAACTATGAGATATGAATTCTATGTATTTTTCTAACTATGCCGTAGGGTTCCTTTTATACACTAAGGAAACCCTAATGGGCTTACAAAACGCGTACAATGATAATGCATATCTATTACTAATTTAACTCATGCATATCATAATAGCAGTACTAACTATATAAGACTAACAACACTAACTATTAACTAACAGTACTAACTATACTGGCAGTACTAACAATGTACTGGCAGTACTAACTAATATAAATAACAGTACTAACTACTTAGTCTGTTTTCTTCAATCTTTAGCAACAACATCAACTCTGAATCAGCAGTAGTAAATTAGCACCAGCAGTAGTAACTCAGAATTCCCAACAACAGGCTCATGGATAATGGGCGCAACCATAAATTTGTTCAACCAAATGTGTGGGGATGGATGTTGGACTCTCAATCGACATATTCTTCGTATCACCTTGAAGGCAAGGTGATTTTTGAAGGAGTGAGGAGTGTTACGGCATGGGTAACAGAAGAATGGTGTTGTGTTATGTCCAAGGTAGTGGTAGGCAGAAGAGGAAAAAAGGTGTTGGTTGCGGTAGCTGAAGGCAGGAGAACTACGGAAGTGGAAGACGGGATTGCGGTAGGATTAGGATATGGGATCCCGGAATCAAGAGAGTTTTTCAAGACAACACCTTGAGGACAAGGTGGTTTCGAAGGAGTGGGGAATGATACGCCCCGGGCTTTATGTCATGGGCTAGTATATCTATCATTATGTTTATGTTTATTTAGGATATGTCTTTGTGTTAGGAAAGTATTTATGTTGTCTCTTTGTTTAGGAAAGTGAATAACTTGTGTTAGGAAAGTGTCAAGTCAATGTTTATCTTGTAGTTGGCTTATGATCCAAGCCATGTCTTTTATTCGGTATATATACCGAATCATTCTTCATTATTATCAATCAATCAAGTAAAAGATCAAAACAATTCTAATTCTTCTCTCTATCTTCTGACGGAGCCAGCACACGCTTGAAGTGGTGCCTTATCCCGATACAACCCCTAACCGGGTCGTATCAGAGATGCTATAGATGGTTCGGGAATTTGTATTACCAAGAATGAGACGATGGTAATATGAAAGGAAAATTAAAAAAAACCACATACAAATGAACGGATATGGGCTCTTATATTTAGCCCACCGGAAAACATGTTGGGCCATAAGTAAAAACGGCGTCGTTTACTGCCTAAAATGAGTATATATATAATATAATACTAGCAGGGTTCCCGCGCGTTGCAGCGGCGGGTACCCTGTGACTAAAAGAAAATAATCCGTATCCGATTTGATTTACTCGTTTTTTCCGGACTGCTACCTTCCCTTTCAAACGGCTTTTATTAGCTAGCCGAACTTGTAGCGACTCCGGTTCTCGGAGAATGGGTTGGTCCTGTCCAATTTTCAAAACCATATGAAACATAAACTTGACATATAAATTTTATGAAGCTTTGTGAGTTTAATTAGTTTACAATATGCATTTTTCATGTTAAAGTTGTTTTAAAAATAATATTAATTGATGTATTTAATTGGTTTATACTTGTACCAAATGCTTTATTATGTATATTAATTTAATGTTTAAAAGACATTTAATGGATGAAAGTTTGTGTATTTAATGATTGTACTATAAGCTTTATAAGTTGTATTATTATTAAAATTAAGTTTTGTGCATTTAAATATTGTACTTTAGGCTTTATAAATTGTATTACTTAAACATTAATGAAGAGAGATGGTGCAATTCTTTTTATATGTAGTATAGATTATTTGTTTTTTTCGGATTAGTGTCGTTTCATTAAATGGTTAACCAGAAACATTAATTAGGTAGTTGTGTATCATAGTTAATTGTTGAACCAGGATGAAGTAAGACATTCTAAAACTTATTAAACGAGGTTTAACACTCGCGCTTCGCTGCGGGGTGTTTGCGTACGCAATACGGATGAAATATATATAGATCAAGATATACCTAAGTTGCATCTTTATTCATTTACATGCGATTGGCATTTGAATCCAATATCGTAAACCACGTTCAAATGAATTATGACAATGAATCTTTGTTTTTTCAATTGTACAACAATAATATAAATTTAATAACTGTTCTTGAAATCTGCTACTTAAATTCAAGTACCCCCTATTTATCATGTAATGAAAACGGTTTACCGATTCATCTATTCTGCACGTTGAATCTTAAGCTTGTTCTTAAGTTCTTGATAAAATAACCTGCTTGTTTATCAATATCAGTTTTCTCTTGTATTACTTCAAATATCCTTGGCACCACCCGATGTGTCCTCATTTCTATCATCTTTTCACTGTTCTTCATATCAACGTTTGTAGAATTTCCAGATATAGCCTTCTCCATGACCGTAAGTCTGCAACTGATCTTTCCAGAAAAACTTATTTTGAGATAGAGATATAGAATGTTTTCGTGTACATAGATAAAAAAAACTAAAACAAAGGTTCACGATACATCCCTATGACAGCAAAATGACAACAATACCCTCCTTTTAGACCCTCGTTAATACTTAACGGAAAAAAATTTGCACCGTTAGTCCTCAGGGATGTACCGT
>BQNB010144805.1:0-16806 GCA_026074375.1 Tanacetum coccineum
GTTTATCAGTCTTGATTATATATGCATAATGGTATAGGTCGAAAGACCTAATTGTGTATTATGTGGTTTCAAGGATTTGCCTATGAATCTTTATCATTTGGTTGGAGGAATTCGCTTACGTTTATTGATAAAAGAAATAGATTTGATATTGTAGTGACTTGGTTAATTGGTGGAAACACTTTACTTAGTCAATCAAATATAAGTCTTAGGTTAAAACGGTTAATTTGTGAAAACGCTCTTTTGACGAATAAAGCTTTTTGTGAATTAAGAATAAAAAATTGAGATCATGATTATCACCATTGCTACTGAATTATATGAACTATCCAAGTAGTTATATTTCCTTATTTTTGAATTTCCTTGTTGTCCTACCTTAATCCATATCACAACCTAATATATACTGAATCTTAGAGGGAGAGAGAGAAATCTGGAGAGAGAGAAATCTAGAGATAGAAACACAAGAGAGAAAATGAGAATGGAAGGATGTATTGTGTGAAACAAATGACAACCAACACCCTCTCCACACATGGAGAGGGTGTTAGTTGTCATTTATCTAGAGAGAGAAACACAAGAGAGAAAATGAGAATGGAAGGATGTATTGTGTGAAACAAATGACAACCAACACCCTCTCCATTGAGAGGGTGTTGGTTGTCATTTGTTTCACACAATACATCCTTCCATTCTCATTTTCTCTCTTGTGTTTCTCTCTCTAGATTCTCTCTCCCTCTCTAAGATTCTGTATAGATAGGTTGTGATATGGATTAAAGTAGGACAACATGTGGTATCAAGAGCCAAATGGTAGGCAGCGATCGTGTTTGTGGCTTATTCGGACTTATTATCATAGATTTTTTATAGCTTATTTGTATTCGGCTTATTTTATCTTTCTTTTTACTTAAACCATTCGAAAAAACCATAAAAACAAGTATTTAATCATTAAAAACGTTAAATAGCTTATTAAGGTTTATGTTTCTAGCTTGTTAGATTCAAAAAGTAGCTTATTTGATAAAAAATTTATGGGCTTATTTGATCTTCATTTCGGCGGTTTGATCATTGGATACCTCGGTTTGATTCATGAAGACCGCGGTTTGATAAAAGTTTAAGTGATTTGAACCATGAACTCATCTGTTTGACTAGGCATTCTCGCGGTTTGTTCAGACTTGAACAAGATTTTAGTACAATTACAAAGAGGTTTGAGTACAGGCTATAAGGCGATTTGAATTCTAGCGATTTGAACCTAGGTCAATAGTTTAAGTTCTAGCGGTTTGATAAGAAAACTACGCCGTTAGACAGGAAATCACGCGGTTTGTCCAAGCATTCTAGGTGGTTTGTTCCTCAGGTTTACGCGATTTGTCTACAGGTTTGAAGAGATTTGATCTCCTAGACCCATGCGATTTTATCACCTAGTTACAGACGGTTTGATCAAACATACTCAGGCGATTTATCTTTTGTAAGGCGATTTGTCCATAGGTTAACACGTGATTTGATAATGCAGTATCAAGCGGTTTGGGTTTATTTCGTAAGGCGATTTGATTCCAGGTATAAGGCGATTTGATTAAAATTTATCAAGCGATTTGCTTACTCAGTACTGCGATTTGTTCTAGAGATTTGAGGTTTCTTCAAGCGGTTTGAGTATGCTAGCTAGGCAATTTGATCATTTCCAGTCCGCGAACAATTTAACAAGCACTAGAACAATTTTACAAAACCAGTGCCTCAAAGTTTCAGTCCATTATATCATCCATCCTTAACAAGAATATAATCAACCATTGTCCTTCGAACGTCAAAACATTCCATTATTAGTCATTAGTTACTTACAACAATGATTTTTTCGATGAATAAACTACAACAAATCATTTTATCTACTTAATATTCGTAATTCATTTCACAACAAATCTGATACAATGGAAATGAAAGACACAGTTTCTTCATGTTTGGTTTTAAAAGATCAAAATATCCAACGACTTCAAGAGAAGGCACGATTCTCAAAAGGAGGTTGCATGAAAGGTCTTACATGAAAACATTCCTTGTTATCTATATTTGTCTAAAACTGCGATTATTGGAACATAAACAAATCTCATGAAACGACCTAGTCTTACCTAAAATATTATACTACATACGTGGGTTATACATTACCCGTGTGTTGGTTTAAAAATCGATGAAACTAGTATTATAAATTTAAAGCTTTTACCACACATCAAAGTTTTTGGTGTCGTTGCTGAGGATTTTATTATGTTCCATAATCAGTTCTAAGTATTTAAAACAAATCATAATTACTTTTTCCTTTAAAACCAGTAATCTACATACTTTCTGTGACTTATGTTGCAGAAAGTGCGTCGCACAAACAACTAAGTGTGTCGCACTTACACCCATAACCAAGAATCCGATGTACTTTTCACAAGTACGCCGCACTTTCTACAAAATCAAACTTGTTTCCTAAAATGTTTTCAGAACTTCAAATCTACTCACCCTTGTAGCAATACAGACATCACGAGCCTCACAAATCCACCCAGAATCTTCATAAAACTCCCAGAACGAAAACCCCCTAATTTTCAACGAAGAACCTGACGCACTTTCTACAAAGTACGTCGTACTTTTTCTCTTCGTAATGTTTTTCTTTAAATACGTTACACCATTATCGGAATTAAAAACAAAAACAAATCTTTATAAATTCCCAACGGTTTTTATAAAAACTCTAAAATTCGAACCAAAGTACGCCGCACAAAATCATTTGTGCGCCACACTTATCTGCTCAGAAAACAAAGTTGTTATCTTCCGATTTCGACTTTGCTCTCTTAATCACCATACCCCTTCTAAACAGTTGACTTTGGATGCATACACGTGCTTCCACTTTTGAACTTGTTACACCATTAGCCAAACCCGAAAGAACCTTAAACCGTAGACCTCGACGAAACAAAAGAGTTCTATTCGAACGAAGGGACGAACGACCCAAAAACCCAAGAGAGGTATATCCACCTATCCTTGATATCACCCATTTCCCATTCTTCCTCAACTTTCTTGAATTCCACGATCCCATGGTTAATCCTGACGATGAACCCATGTGGGTAGCTGACCGTATTGTCGCCCTGACTCCCGGTCCAACAATCACAATACCCGCAACTGCCAATGAATTTGCAATTAAAGGTAATTATTTGACTCTTGTCAAAGGAAACCAATTTTATGGTAGAATTAAAACTGATCATCACAAACACATTCAAGAATTTATCGGTGTATGTAACATGTTTAAATACGGAGCAACCGAAAACGAAGTTGTCTGACTTATTATGTTTCCCCTATAACTCACGAGTGAAGCAAAAACTTGGTTGGATGAAATTAACGAAGGAACTATTGCATCTTGGGACGAACTTCGAACTGCTTTTATAAGCATATTTTTTCTCCAGCTCTATTCGACCGACTTCTCGGAGAAATCCAAGGATTTTCCCAACACGATGAAACTCTAACCGATGCATGGCTTCACATGAAAGAATTACTTACAAGTTGTCATGGACACGGTTTAACCAAAGGCAATATATCAAAATCTTTTATCATGGCCTTAATGAAATAACTCAAGAAGCCCTTAATGCCACAACAGGACGCATCTTTCTTTATAAAACCCTAAATCAAGCCTATCAACTTCTCGAAGACAAAGTCCTACTCAAAGTTGACTGGGCTAAAAACCAAAAACTCCTATTCATAAAATTGTAGCTTTCGCCAATGAAGGCATCATGAATTCTAATACTGACAAAATTATGGCAAGAATGGATGACATGAACATAAAAATAGATGCTCAGTACAAATAAATGAAATTCCGTACCGAATGCAATAAATGCGGAGTAAATCACTCGACCGCATATTGCAACAATGATGATACACCTATGTCTCGCAAAGTAGAAGCGAAATTTATGCAAACATTTCGACGTACCCATTTTTACAATGATTATCACCACCGTGATTCAAATCATGATATTGGCGTTCAAGCGAAAGATCCGATTATAACCGAGACTATTATCGACCAAACACCAATGATAAGCCTGATCTCCAAAAATAATTAAGTGAATTTATAAAAGCTCAACAAGCAACTAATCTTTTTTTCAAAGACACATTCATGGACCTTAAGACCAAACTAGAAGCTACAACAAAAAATCACCAAGCCTTAATCCAGAACTTAGAAGCAAAATTCGACAGACTTGTTGACAAGCAATCTGCTCGACCTTCTAGATCTCTTCCAAGTAATACTCAACCAAACCTTAGAGGTAGCTCATCTAAACCATACCAACCACCTCAAACTCAAAACGAGCATGTAAATGTCATATCCAGAGGCAGAGGGGGTGAGGGGACTAAGGGGTGCTAGGCCCCTCCCAACCAGCCCATAAGACCACTCTTTTACGTGTTAAGTTGAGCATGTTTTTAGAATGTTTATTAAGAATGGTTAGTTGGGCCCCTCCTAATTTATTCTAAGAACTTTGTTATTGTAAGTTGTGTTTATGTTTGTGTTCTTTCTTTTTATGTGTCTATGTATATGTTTGTGATTTGCATTTTTATCTATTTTTTTCTCTTTTGCAGGTAGGACTAAAGGAAGAAGAAGAGGTGTCTTGTGTTTTTAAATATGTTCACTTTTTACCCTGTAGTTTTATCTTTGTTTACGTTTTACCTTGTAGTTTTATCTTTCTTACAATTAAGTTTAGAATACGTTTAAAAGTTACTTTATATGGAATACATAGTATTTTATTTTATTTAAATTATATAATATTTTTATTTTAATTGTTGTTTTAATCAAAATATGATAAAATAATAAAAAAGTGTAAGGCCCATGCGTCTCTTATAACTTAAGAGACGAGAACCTGTTTTTACTTTTTAGGTTAAATTATATGTTTTAAGTTATATGGTAAAAAACTAAGATGACATCACTTTTGCCTATAACACAACTTATAGGTCGGCACTGCACCTAGTTCTCTTATACTTTACTATTCGTATACAATAAGTGGAGAAACTTTTCCAATCATGAAGAGGTGAAAACAAGACTTCGTAAATAATATTTTTTCAGAACTGTTAAACTTGATATGCAAATTGTATAAAATTCCATAACTCTTTTAGCATTTTAGTTTCCCGCATGCTTGTCATACATGTTTTCGGCTTATTTTTATTACAAGCACGAATGCAGGATTATTTATAACACAACATATTTTGTCCTATATATGGTGTTTTTCGTTAGCATATCATAACAAAGTCGGCCCCCCTTAACGTAAAATCCTGGCTCCGCCCCCTGTTATATACACACGAAGTGGTAGATCCTATGACCTACCCACCAACCCAAATAATCCTCAAAATAATTCTCAGACTCCTATTGATTTCAATAGTGATGATGAAGACTAAGAACCAACACCTTGACCTCAAACACCAAAACCAAACAAAGAAGCACCGATCCCCAAGCCATATAAACCAAGAATCTTATATCCTCAATGCCTAAGAAAAGAGAAAATGGAAGCACAATACGGAAAATTCCTCCATAGGATTCGTGCCGTTCGAATTAATGTACCTCTTGTCAATGGTTTAGAAGGAATGCCAAACTATGGCAAATTTCTCAAAGAACTTGTTAGAAACAAACACAAGTTGGAACAAATATCTTTAGCTTTTCTTAGCGAGGAAAGCTCAGCTATTATTCAAAACAAAGTTCCACCCAAACTTGGAGATCCCGGAAGTTTCTTTATTCCATGTACCTTCAGCAAAACCTTCTCTTGCAACACCTTGGCCGATCTTGGCGCTAGCATCAATCTTATGCAATATTCTCTATACGCAAAATTATCTCTCGAAACCCTCAAACCAACTAAAATGAGCGTAAGATTAGCAGACCAATCATTCCAATACCCTATTGCAATAGCTAAAAATATGCTAGTCAAAGTTGGTATATTCACCTTTCTTGTGGATTTCGTTATTCTCGAAATGGAGGAAGATAGCAAAGTTCCCCTTATCTTAGGAAGACTTTCCTACATATCGCTGATGCAGTGATTCGCGTAAAACAAAAACAGCTTAATCTTGGAGTTGGCTCAGAACGTATAGTCTTTTCGATCGATTCAGCAATGAAACATTCCTATTCTAACGATGATACATGTTTTAGCATTGATGTCATTGATAAGATCTTAGAAGTAGATTTTGATGCTCTACTCGATAAAGGAAGCAAAATCATTTATTCTATCGAAGGAACACCCCTCGAAGAAAAGCTCTTTGCTAAATTTTGATGAATTCATAGCCATAAATATCGAAGAATACATTAAACCAAAAATTAATGAAGAATAATTAACATTCGAAAAAATCACATTCGATACAGACTATAAAATTAAGAAATCTCTCGAAGAACCTCCTACAGAGTTTGAACTCAAACCTCTTCCTGATCACCTAGAATACACATTATTGGAAGAACCTTATTTTCTTCCTGTGATTATTTCATCTCAGCTCTCTGAACAAAATAAAAATAAACTCATCTATGTTCTTAAAAGACACAAGCAAGCTTTTGCTTGGAAAACAACAGACATTCCTAGTATCTGCCCATCTTTCTATAAACAAAAAATCCAACTTCTAGATGACAAGAAACCAGTTGTTCAAAAGCAAAGACGATTAAACCCAAACATGAAAGAAGTAGTTAAAAAATAAATAGTTAAACTCCTCGGCACATGTATAATATATCATATCGTCGATAGCCCTTGGGTAAGCCCCATCCACTATGTACCAAAGAAAGGTGGTATCACAATAGTCACGGACGAAAAAGATAAACGTGTCCCAACTAGAACCATTACGGGTTGGCGAGTTTATATTGATCATCCTAAACTCAATGAAGCAACCGTAAAAGATCACTTTCCGTTGTCATTCATGGAACAAATGTTAGAAAGACTCGCAAGAAATAAATACTTCTGTTTCCTCGATGGTTTTTTTGGATATTTCAAATACCAATCGATCATATGGATCAAGAAAAAACAACCTTTACCTGTCCTTTTGGAACATACGCTTACAGGCACATGCCTTTTGGCCTTTGCAATGCACCCGCCACTTTCTAGAGGTGCATGTTAGCAATTTTTCACGACATGATCGAAGAATCTGTAGAAGTATTCATGGACGATTTCTCTGTCTTTGGAGACTCTTTCAAAAATTGTCTAAACAATCTTGACAAAATGCTTAAACGTTGTAAAGATGTTAATCTTGTCCTTAATTGGGAAAAATATCACTTCATGGATAAAGAAGGAATTATGCTTGGACGTAAAGTGTCTAGAGCAGGACTTAAAGTCGACAAATCCAAGATCAATGTAATCTCTAAACTTCCACCCACACTAATGTGAAAGGCATTAGAAGTTTTTTTAGGACATGCCAGATTTTATCGAGTATTCATAAAAGGACTTCTCAAAATTGGGGGGGGCACGTCTTTAACAAAATTACTTAAAAAAAGATACTCCATTCGATTTCGATGATGAATGTCACAAAGCATTTAATTCATTAATATAAAAACTCACATGCACTCCAGTAACCATAAGCCCGAATTGGAATCTTCCATTTGAGCTAATGTGTGATGCAAGCGAATTTATAGTTGGAGCAGTCTTAAGAAAAAAAGATAGAAAACATTTTCACCCCATCTATTTTGAAAATAAAACTCTAAATGCAGCTCAGCAAAATTATACAGTTACAAAAAAAGAACCCATGGCTGTAGTTTTTGCATTCGATAAATTCAAACCTTATCTGGTATTATCCAAAACAGTAGTCTACACCGACCACTCAGCTCTTAGACACCCCTTCAAAAAGCAAGATGCTAAACATACGTCTCATACGTGAGATATTGCTATTACAAGAATTTGATATAGAGGTAAAAGACAAAAAAGGTACAAAAAATATTGTTGCCGATCACTTATCTTGAATTAAGAATGATGAGACAAGTGAATATGATGAAATCGACGATGACTTTCCTGACGAAACTCTTATGGAAATTAGTACTAAAGAAATACCATGGTTCGCAGACTTTGCAAACTATTTGGTAGGGGACATTTTACCTAAAGGGATGACATATCAACAGAATAATAAATTCTTCTCTAACTTAAAAAACTGATTTTGGGAAGAACCACATCTTTTCAAAGTATGTCTAGATGGAATGATTAGACGATGTGTTCTGGACCAGAACCTGAATATTCTAGATCAATGTTCACGGACAACGGGGATATTATGGACCCTCAACAACACCAAAAAAGGCCTATACAACGCATGTCAAAAAACTGGAAATATATCCAAAAGAGATGAAATGCGATTAAATAGAATCCAAGTATGTGAATTTTTTGACATATGGGGTATAGATTTTGTGGGACCATTCCCGAAATCATACAAATTCGAATACATCTTAGTCGCCGTAGATTACGTATCCAAGTGGGCTGAAGCTCAAGCTCTACCAAAAACGACACTAGAGTCGTCTCCTTTCTTAAAATGTTATTTTATCATTTTGGAATGCCAAAAGCTCTCATAAGCGATAGATGAACTCATTTCTGTAACAAAATAATGGAAAAAATAATGAAATGATACGGTGTGTCTCACTGATTCTCTACATCCTATCACCCTTAAACGAGCGAACAAGTTGAAAATACAAACAGAGCCCTTAAAAGAATACTTGAAAAAACAGTAAAAGACAATCCCGTTGTTTGGTCAAGAAAACTCGATGATGCTCTCTGGGCCTTCAGAACCGCTTATGAAACACCAACCGAAACCACACCCTATAAACTTCTATATGGCAAAAACTATCACTTGCCATTTGAAATTGAACATTGTGCATATTGGGCACTTAAAAACTTGAAATCCTGATCCATCGTGGCTGGTGAGAAAAGAATGTTTCAACTTCATGAACTAAACGAACTACGCCATCAGGCATACGAAAATTCTTTTCTATATAAAGTAAGAACCAAAGTCTGGCACAATAGAAAATTAAAATAATAAAGTGCTATTATTTCACTTGAAATACAAATTTAAACAACCAAAACTCAGGTCTCGATGGCTTGGACCTTATATTGTGAAACATCAATGCACATCCGGATATGTTAAATTATATAGAAAAGATGGCAAAACTTTTATTGTTAATGGCCATAGACTCAAGCTATATCATGAAGAAGATAGTTATACTAAGCAAAGGGAAGAACTCACGCCCTTCTTTCCTAAAGAATGAAACACTGAAGAAGGAGTCTAGCTAATGACTCTGAAAAAATTAAGCGCTTCTCGGGAGGCAACCCGTACTTTCTCTACTTTCAACTTAAGTGTGGAGGAGAACCATGTAAATATATGTCTAAAAAAATTGAAAAAATCAGAAACCCAAAAATGTTTTCCTTTTTTGTGTGTTTTGTTTATTTTTGCAGGTAAAAGAAAAAAAGTAGAAAATGATGCTCGCTTATAGATAGCTCTCTCGCAACTATAATCTCTTATGCCCCCGGGAGTCTCGTTTTCCCTTATTTTCCTTATTTTATACTAGTTGCAAAGCCCGCCCGATGGGCGGGCTTTCTTTGTGAGTATCCAATAAATAAATAAAATAACGGTTAATCAATTACGATAGTCGTAAAATATTTATAGAGTGAATAAACAACCAAAAAATGAATAGTAATCCAATATGAAGAAATAAATCTTAATAAAGTATCCATCATTACAAAGTATACGTTATTTATTTACCATTTATATCTCATCAAAGAATCTTTAAACTTCATAGTAAAAACTACATATTCCTTGCATCAAATTGCAATAAGTCAATAAACAGTTTAAGAGGAAATCCCGACATCATCTTAAACGGATTTCCACACACCTCCAAAATAATATAAGACTTACAAAGTAGTTGCCTCTGAAGAAATTCTAGCTCGTTGGTATTCAATGAGTCAATTGTGCATACGGGAACAAACTTTCTCCCACTTGAAACGCGCATTCGAATGTAAGAGGAAACGAATAGGTTATGAAATATATAGTCCGATGACCTACTTTATCGGCTATCAATAGTGACAAGTAGTGATAAAAGGTCATGCTTAAACCTACTGATTGTGTCACAACAGCTGACATAAGCGAAGCACTTTCGCCAAATCCTATTGTTACAACCAACCTAAACATAAATTTTATAAAATCATAAAATTTAAGACTACATAGCTTGAGAACAAAGTTTAGAACATAGGATTTGGTGAAGCTGAAATCCTATAAAGATGTATACAATAAGTGATTTTTAATTAAAAACCTTTTTCCTTCACTAAAAAATACTTGGTATTCAGAAGATAACATAATCTATGCATATTATGTGTTTAATGAGCTATATCAATAAACGTGGTTAACGATGCATGTGCGTTTCGACGAGGCTGTTTTTGGCTTGCTTTTGTGTATGTCGTGTGTCGGACTATTAAGAGTTTAGCAACTTATCCGCTAATTATGATCATGATAATAAGAGTAACGTAAAACCAAGCTTAATTGAATAGTGATGACGCCTTATTTTCCAACTCTTTCCATAGCTTTAGGTATTGGTTCACCTATTTCACATTATCTATTTGCGGAAATTGTAGCCACCTGTTATTTAGAGTACAATATGCTACATTTAGCCTACCATAAAAAATTTACTTTATTTAAAATCAATTAAATGTCACAGATAAAGTATAGCCCGTATTGACTAATTTGGCCATTTGACCCCATCAGATAATAGCGACTCCATCAGTTAAATGACCCATTTGGCCATTTAACCCATTTCATTCTGAACACTTCTTTTATATTTCCACATTTGAATGTCACAGATAAAGTATAGCCCGTATTGACCAATTTATAAGTAAATGAGCTGTAAGTTTTACCACCAATTCAATATTGGAAGCTTACAACTTTTCATTATAGTAATATTTGTATGCCTGTTTCTTTTTATACCTTGATTACAGTCCAAGAGAATAAGGATCCAACTCCCCAAGGAAGAGGACAGAAAAACCTCCTTGGGACTTGATTAGGAAGTTGACAAGGCTTAGAATAAGATAATGCAGTCTATATTATGGCTATCAGAGGAGCCTCATAATTTGCTATAAAACTTTTAAGCCACTCTATACCACCATCAAAACTATTTCAGATCCTGAGTAGTAAGAATTGCGTCCATAATCATGAGAATTGAAAATATACATTTAAAGCCAGGGTCGCGTGAGAGCTCTTCATTTTCATGAGAATTATGAAGGTTATATTATGTTGTTCGAGCTGAAGTAAATATTTGAATGTGTTCCCTTACATACACGCGCGTTCTATTCTTTAAGGTATGGCAAAATGAAAAGTATGTGGAGCATTTTATATACCTCACTCACTAAAGATCCTAATATGCATTCAGTGTCTGTACTTACATTCATGTGCAAACTGTCCAAAGAATCAGCAAACATCATGCAGTACAACTACGCCAATCAGATAACTCGTATATAAAACTATACAAACAGATTTTTAGTTTTGGAACCGGAAAGATAGAAAATACTTTTAATATAGCACCCTATGCATAAATTGAAAAATGTGATGGTAAAATCTTGATAATAGATGAGACCTGGAAAACATCATGAACTCTAGAAAAGACGGGGTTGGCATCACCGAGCTGTGCAAGGAAGACCAGTGCCCGCCATCTTCAGGCATTAGTGGAAGAGCTTCAACATGGGACTCTGATCGTACTCATGATAAACAAAAGGGTTATAAAAAGAATAGAGTATAGCTTATCTTAGCTTGCTGGTAGGTTTTTATTTCGCAATAATTTTGAAGTAACCTACCAACTAAATTATCGTTGTTGGTTATGCGTAATATTCGTAAAAAGTTAAAATCTCGTAATTTACTTTTTCAATCATGAGGTATCGAAATATGTATCAAACAAAACAAAGAATGATCTCTGACGTGGTAGCTCGGTAACCTCAAATGATTTTGTCATAGTCTGCAAACCAAACATATAAATTTACCGGTTTTGACCATTTTACCAAACCCGCCCATGTTGCCACCTTTCTGACTAAATCATATTAAGCTAGCTGGAACGATGCACTAAGTAAATATTTTTAGTGTAGTTGGAATTTACTTAAGTTGAAGAGTGGTTACCTCTTGAGCGTCATTTGGCATGTCTTTTGTTTCTTCCTTGACGAACTCTCTAAACATTTCATTTAGATCTTTTTCCTTGAATCGGCCACTTCATCTTTTTCTAATGTGTTGAGAGCTTGTTCTTTTTCTTGATTTTCTTTGTCAATTTGAATAGCATCTCCATCATGTAGTTGTATTGCGCTAACTGAGCTTCTCGTACCTATAAACCACGAGAAAGAAATATACATAATGACCATATAGATTCAGTATATTATAAATCTAAAGAACGGATTTTCGACAACAAACCTTCTTCTGGATTGTTCTATCAGATGAATCAATGTCAACATAATAACCGGCTGCATCAATCCGCTCCTTCACCTGATATTACATTAAATAAATATAACATAAAAAATGATCAACCAACTGAGTCTAAAAGAAGTTCATTATCGTCTTCATTTCCTATACTTCCTAATTCACGTTCTGTTTGTGTGTGTTGATGTGCTCATCAGTAGTGACCATCGGAACTGAGAGTGCTTGGGAAAAAGTTTTGCTCTCATTAGGCATTATACCGGTTTCTAGCTTTGTACACCTCATGCTCGTTCTGCAGCTTATGAACTTCCCATCGATGTCACATCTAGAAGATCTTAAACCATGGCTCGTCTAGATTACAATTGACATATGCAAATCCTCAATTTTGGCTTCGTCACTGTGATATTTTTTCTTCGACAGCTGGAAATGACACAATTTGTTATCCACTGCATATGTGCTTCAAAATGTGTTGCAATATAAAATAGCAAGTCCAAACAGCCCCTTATTGACACAATACGTTACTAAAAAATATTTTGGTAAAATAACATTACTTATTACATATATTGCATTGTTTTTTATAAGTAATGATATTTCAGTAAAACAACAATACTTATTTTTTTTAAATTTAATTTCTTTGTATATACTAAAGATATGAACTACTATATTCGGTGTGATAAGAAGATATACTGATAAAAACATAATGTTTTTTCTTCCAAATGGGTCAAAATGGGCTGTTTGGACTTGCTATTTTATATTTTACCATAATATTTTTGTGCTGATCGGCAGGCTTAAAATGGGTCAAATGGTTTTGTGCAGTCATTAGACTAGGTGCCTGATCGGTCCGATCTGGTTTTTGTCTGACTTACCAATTTCTAGTAGACAATATGGAATCATCACAACGCTTACCCTTTGTTTTTTTTATGTTTGTATCATGATGATGGTTGATCAACATGATTTGGTTTTTCGCTAACCAATGTTGACCTTATGAATATACTACAAAAGTCCTATTCAAGGATATGAGAAAACAAACACAAAGGCACATAAGCTCACAAAAGCAAGGCACTTGTTGCATTTTGAACTGTCAACTCTTTATTTTGCTGCATTTTATATGCCATTTTGGCTGTGTTGTGATTGCTACGTCGAGGACATACATTATGGTTTTGCATTGATTATTGGCTAAAATAATAGAGTGAGCACATTTAACCCAAAATGTCTTCTATCATGCAATAGTAATCAGCAGTGCAGTAAGAGAACCAACATAAAGTTCATTGACTTGTTTGCCTAAAACTCTACTCCATCCGTCCCAAAATTTTTGTCCTTTATTGACTTTTTAAGTCTTTCTCTGTCATCATTAACTTTAAATATTTTTGTTTATATTATATAATACTTGCTGAAAAATTATAACAATGAAAATACATTTAAAAACCAATCAATTCATATATTTTTCATTAATATTATATAATACAAACAAAAATATTTAAGGTTTAAGTTAGAAGAAAAAGACTTAAAAAATCAATAGGGAACAATAATTTTGGGACGGAGGGAGTAATTGTTAAGCCTTAGGTGACTTACCACATGTAGATACGTGACTCGACACCTGTATAAATCAAAGATACCAATACCTGAAGGTTTTACAAAAGTAACCAACAAAGCAAACAACACCAACAAATCAACACCGTTAAACATAAACAACATATTACCATCTGTTGGATTTCCATGTGACTGAACCACACGGGTGGGAAATGCTTGCTGATTCATTCGGTTGGAAAATGCGTGGTCACCAATCGTTGATAAAGTATACAAAGAAGCCTGGCCGCTCCCTAATTCTGCGTGAGACAAATGAGAAAAGAAAAAAAAATATTCAACACAAAGAAGTCTAACGAATCAACAGTTAACATGGAAAAACAAAAAAAACTCGTTCTTACTTGCGTTACTACACTAGGATTGACATGTGGAGTCAATGTCTTTTAGCTTTCTTTCGCAAGTCAAGAGCTGTGTTATTTTCACTTTCTTTCAGCTCGTTAAAAACTTTGCTCTCCCGAGGAACATTAATATGTATCAGTTTAGGTTGCATAGCAATATAAGAATGTTTGACCCATTTACTTATTATAGGTCCATCTAGTTAATGTTCATCTAAATCGTTGTAATTGTTTTCTTTATGTGTATACAACCTCCTTAATAGCTAGACCCAACCACACATGTATTTGACGGGAAATGCTGCATTTATTTGGGCCATGTTGTAATTACCGGTTCTAGTTCAAATTGATAAGCTCATAAGCCAAAAAAAGGTTGAGCTTGTGAGTTTCTTAAACTTGTATCCACTTCGGCTTATGAACTTAAATAAGCCTAAATCTCAAAAACATTAAAACTGAGCTTATACTCAGGGGTGTTTGTAACACCTTATTTGATTGACTTATAGCTTATTGCGAGTTTAAGAAACTCATTTTTTAGGCTTATGAGTTTAAATAAGCTATAATTGCAAACATATAAGCTCAAAATAAAAAACAAACAAAGCTTATCAAACTTGTAATATGCTCAACCTAGACCAAGAAGTAAGCTAATCCAAACACCCACTAACAATCTTTTTCATCCTTACACCGTACAAAAACATCAATAGCAAATTATCCAAAATGAGCAGTAAAAAACCATCAAAATTAAACAACATAAAGCTTATAAACTAAGCTTTACAGCTTTACAGTAAAACAACGACAACGCAACCCAGTCCTGCCTAAGCTATAAGATTCACTTGAGCTTATGAAGTTGAATAAGCTATAAGCCCATGAATGCTCAGTCAAACCAACTAATTTATGTATAACGGGTCAAATAATAATATTTTTTCTTTGGATTACATCAAAACATGATACACATATAACTAATAGCACACATGCAAGAACTGATTGGTAACAAAGGAAGTGAGACAAACCAAAAGAGTAGCAGGGGTATCACAAAAGATGGTGGACGTCTGGACAACAGTCGCTCAAACCGTCAATCCAGAAGTATCACCCATATCAACTTTTGTGATCACAACACCATTAGTCTATGTTTTGTGTCACTTGCGTCATTGCTTTTCTTTCACTCTTCTTTTCTCAGCACTAATAAAGTAAAATATTTCTAAATTAAGAAGCTACATACATATTTCAAAAGAAACGTGCATAAACTTATCAAAGAAACACTTTTTATCATAATATAAACTCTTTAATACCATTTGAGGAATACTTTTCAAGAAATTGGGTGAATATTCATTACAATCAAAACAATGGAGAAGGGTGATTTATCGAATGTCTCCATGACTGTAGGTTATTTAATGCCTCGCATATACAAATCATCTGCGAATTATATCATTGAAGTAGCATGTTATCCCTGTCGTCATCAATTTCATCAACCTTGTCCAGATTTTCCTGCATTAAAATGAAAAAGTTACTTAACGGTTAGTTTAGACCCGAAAGAAAACATTATTAACCATTCAATATATACATGTGCTTTAATAGCAGCTTCATTGTCCTTTGGTGAAGGTCATTACTTTTCTTCTGCTTCAAACTTACCATATTGAATTCTTTTATGTATCCTCTCAGTCAATGATTTTACAAATTTATTATCAACGATTAAGGATACATATCATACTGCCACCTTTAATTTTTGTAAGAAACCAAAACTGTGATTAGTGTGTTTAAAAATAATGAGCTTATATTGTTCTCGTGTAGTTAGACTATTCATGGTTATCTCATTGTTTAAGGGTGACATCTGTTGAATACTTTTAGTTTAAAACCACCTGCAACAAAACTGACTTTTTTTTCTCAATTACAATATTTATAAAGCCATCCTTGCAGCTCGTTGTATTGGAGTAGCTGATTTGTTCCCACTATTTTGTATACACATAGGAAGGTTATGACGTAGCAGGAAACATTATACATTTATACACATGGTATACCTGATACAGTTTTTAGTAAATGCTTGTTTCAAATAACCTATTAAAGATAGCTTGCTTATTCGCTATATCTTCTATTACTAATCTTGTTACTTATAATTTCAAAACATAACGCCAATCACAACCTTAGCATTGGTCTCCATAACCATCTTGTGCAGACTTCACTTTAACATCATCAAAAAAAGAAAAAAAAAATCAAAACTTTGTATAAAAAAATTAAAATCAAAACTTTATATAAAAATGAACATCTTTGATTCATTATAGTATTTAGCAGTAACATAATCATATAAATTGAATTAGCCAAATACAAACGTTAGGGGGATGAAAACATAAAATTGTTAATCCATTACCTTCATGATACGATTGTCAAATCTTTACCCGAAGTCGCATAAATTAGATCAAATCATTAGCGATTCGATTATATGATTTGAGTTGTATGTGTGGCATATAATACATATGATTTGAGCGGTTGTTTTGATGCTCGATTGACATAATGATATGATCTTCCGATTGTCTTGGTTATTGGTGCC
>BQNB010144806.1:0-16806 GCA_026074375.1 Tanacetum coccineum
TTGTTTTCCCGCCTAATTTTATCAACAAAACAACAAGTAACATGCAGACTAGTTTCAAGGCATATATACATTGGGGATAACGTGCTACAATTATTGTAGCCAATTGGCTACAATCCACCACCAAAAATACACTAAAAATAACTCAGGGATCCACACAAAGGACTCAGGGACCCACAAAATAACTCAGGGACCCATAAATTTTAACATAAATTGTAGCCAATTAGCTACACCAAAAATGTAGCTAATACAATCCCAAAGTTTAGTGCATAGAATCTCAGTACATACAACTATACAATAACGTGCTTGACCTCTTGTGTTGGTACCCCTAGTACTTGAAGCAATTTCTGGATGTGGGTATACGATCTGAAGTTGTAAAGAATTGGACGTTTTTTGATTAACCGTTCGCACTTACGGTTCGCAAAGAATTGAACGTTTTATTTTTTTCCAAATGACTTGTGGTTGATTAATATATGAATTTTTTAATTATAGCAAATTTGGTCCCTGATGTTTCGTATGTCAGCGGTTAGACTAAAAGTACCCCGACATTAAAGGCAATTCACATGTGGACCATTGGTGTAAAGGTGGGATCCACACGTGGATCATAAAAACTGTATGTTACATCGTTGGTCCCTAAAGGTTTTTTTTGTCTAATCAAATTCCCGCCTTTCACGTGTTTCTCCAAAGAAGATTTTCTTTGAGACTATAAGCGTGAATAAATAGTGTAATTTAATGAACGTGACATAGAAGCTTGTGAATGTCAGTCACTGAGTCGTCATATATGTGATATCTAATTATTAGATTCATTGTGGAAGCACTAACATGAGTTGGTTTTCTGCTATTTAAGTGTAGTTTACCCAAATCATTCCCAAACATTAAACAACCTAACATACCCAACAACACCAAAAAACAATGGCCTTCCCACATCTATAAGAACTTGCAGCGGTGCAAAACTCCAATAATTTGACTGACGCAATGTCAGTCTATATTGAAGGGAAGATAAACGATGATCTTCATTTTGCAGCTGGATTAAGTCATCTCTAGGAGGTCTTGTACAGTAGGTACAACGAACACAAACTGTTGATAGCCGAGCTTAATGTGTTTGGTGGTCCGTTAGCATTGCAATGTGCCGAGTTTTTTAAGCAGTTGTCCCAAACCGAAGTGCTTAAGATGTTGGAGATAAGGAATTCGATTGCGGAAGTGCACATGCAAGTGCATAAAAAGATTGACTTTCTTACAGTTATGAGGTTCTATTGATTAGATTATGGATAGTTGGGTAATCTTTTGGTTTGTTTTGTATTCCCAGTTAGGTTGTATCTTTTGTTGTATTACGTTCATAGGGACGATGAAGTTGGGACTTGGGTAGCGATTTTTGTGGTTTTATTTAGACAGGGATGATGGTATTTGGGTTGTCTTCATTGTACATACATTAAGCCGTTATTATATGTTACTGTTTAACTATCTTGTTTATGTTTTGATTTGACCATGTCCTTGACCCTTGTTTGACCACGATGCACACTAACTTACATAAAATACCCTATTTGACCATTGCAGGTATAATTATTTGAATACGTTGTTAACATTATCAAAACTGTCATACCACTATTACATAAAGGGCCAATTTCATATCTCTCCTCTTTTTCATTGGAAATTTCATATATACCCAATCATGCATTCAATACTTGCACTTTGGATATATATGAAATTAATCATGAAAACAAGGTGATATATGAAACTAATCCTTACATAAAATACCACTTTGTTAGGTTTTAAGGACGAAACGTGTTGTTAACATTATCAAATTTGTTGAAAACTTGAGTAAATGATTGACTTTGTATCTGTTAACCGTTGTTAACTTTTAGGGACTAAAGTTGTATTATGCAAATAAATTTCCCTCCTTTTTTCAGCATTTTCCCTCCTTTTCTCTCCTACCAGAAATATAATTTACTAGCAAATTTCGTCCCTGCCAATTTGGTCTTATATTCCCTATTTAATGATGTCTCAGGACTCATATACTCCACCAACTCATTACTTCTATTCCATTCTAAATATTCCAGCAACATCTTCAAAAATAACTAAATATTGGGGATGATGTCAAAAGAGCGCAGAACACGGGCTCAAGAAACCTATGTAACACCACATAAAGTCCTTACTAACGACGAACTTTTAACTCAAATCTTAATCCGATTGCCTATTCTTTGTATTCATGTTTGCAACCGTGTCTAAACAATGGCTAAGAATTATTACATCCCCTCTTTTTACCAAAAATCATAACCAAATCACTAAAGTTGATCCTCATGTTGGTCTTTTTGTTAATCACATTAGATCTTTGTTTCAATGTGATTTTGTGTCGTTCGATCCGAGACTTCAGTCAAAAAAATCCACTATCTATAGCTCCTTTACTCTTGGCTCTACTAAGGAAGCTGATAATGTTAAGATCTTGCAGTCTTGCAATGGTTTGTTTCTATGTAGTGGTTCGGGAGGCATGTTTTTTATTACGTATATTATCCATCAACTAATAGAATAGAAAACTTTTGGTATTCCATTGCTCCATGATAAATTCACCTTATAATAGCTGTGCTAAGGATGAGAATGGCCTTTGATCCTACAAAATCATCGCACTACAAATTGGTGGATGTTGGACGCACATCTTATGACATTGATATACAAATTTATTCTTCAAAGACAGGCAAATGAAGCCTCTGCAGGGACTGTTTAACACTTCAGTTTTGATCATTTTGATAGTGCAATATATTGAAATGATGGGTTACATTGGCTAGAAACCGAGAATAGGCATGCGTTAATATGCAGTACAAACTTAAATAATAAAGACCCTGTCCCATCCAATTATAACAACCATAACCATCCTCAACGGGAATGACTTCCCTCAGTCTTATGTTATATGATCCAACGCAAATACTCATATAAACAAAATGTCTCCCTTGTTACATCTGGAAGGAAAAATTGTTTAAGGTGCGTTGTTTTTTTGTTGTCTTGTTTGTTTTAGATGATATGTGAGCTTTAATAAGTTAACTACACGAGATGATGAAAGTGTGTCTGTGTGAGACGGTTAGTACCGTGGTTTCATACAAATGACTTTATGACCCCATACCAGAAGTTGGTAGATTTGGTTCAATGGTTTTAGAGCATTTGTTTTAGAGTAAAAGGGAACAAGATTCGTTTTTGGTGATCAAGTTTTCTGGAAAGGTTGTACAATACAACCTAATATCAAAGACTCTCCATGAGATATATGATTGTGGATCTAATTAACTTGATGATAACCATAATGATGATGATGATGATGAGCTCCTTCAGCAATTTTAGGCTGAACATAACGTTTATGAGTATATACCGTCTTTTGCAAGTGTGCGATTAGCCATCTTTGTGTAATGTTTGTTTGAAATTGCTATTAGATTGAATATGTTAGTCTTTTAGGTCTGTCCAAAGGTTGATTCAATTGAGATAGCATTCTATGCTTTGGTTTGTATACCTTTGACTTTTACTTGTCAACATGGGTGTACACACGTCAAAATGGATTAGGATTTGAACACAAATTATGTTGCATATTTACTTAAAAAAATCATGCTAGTCGAAGCACCATACGCAAAATGCATAAACAATTAAGTTGTAGTAACCAAAATAAAGTTAAGAATATCAAAAAGAAGCAAAGTTAAATGTACAAAGACCAAAACAAGAATGTCAAAGTTATATGATTTTTCACTAAGCCAAAAGATAAACATACACCACCTTCACAAACACATGCACAGGCTTCACAAACCCAAACTGAAGTACCTACAACATCTTTATTTTACCTTTACTCCTTACATTTGAACTTCCTCCAACATCTTCTTTCGAACTTATAATTCCAAATTCCTTATTCAGAATTCGTTGCCAAGTTGTAACGGCTAAAATGGATTTAAATGATTAGGTTTTCATAGGTAACGAGTAGTTAGTCACTTTTTGTTTTGTTGATGGTTGAATGTAATGACTTTTATATCTTATGGTTGTATATCTTATCTTTTGAAGATGCTACTTGTAAATCTAATTGGCCAAAAATTAAGTTCAATCAAGTCTTTTGATTTATGCATGTTGTTGTTGTTTATGTCACTTCTCGTGTTAGTGATATACAGTAAATGATAACCGGTGATTTTAGGTATGTTTGGGTCGTGGGAAAAAAATGTCGGTCTGAATGCATTATGGCGGGAGTGCGGGAGAAAGAAAGGCCTCACAAGGACCAACAGTGCAATCGGAAAACGACAAAAAAATGATACAACAAATGTTATTGTATTAACAAAGTGGTTAGGGACCAACAACGCAACCAAAAATAATCGTAAAATGACGATTGTGCCCTTCAACAGAAGGGCGACGTGGCAAGGATAACGACAAAGATAACCGTCGTTACCCATAACGGGGCTTCAGGGACCAAACGGATAACTACAGTGTCAAATAGGGACCTCGTACGAGAGTCCTCATTATCTGAGGACCAAACGGGCAAACGGGATGGAGTATGGGGACCAACGATGTAATTTACCCTTTGTTTTTATTTTGGAAAATAAAGCGTTGATCATAACAAAATGACTAGTCGTGTTATAAGTTGCTTTGTGATATTGTACGAATGACTCAAGTTATTTGTAGTTTGTAAAAGAACGAGTTGGAATTTAACCGCCTTGCGTTGCTCGCGGAGTTAATGATTTTTGCATTGTTGTAGAGCAATTTCAGTTTGTAAATTATCAATATTGTCCATCATTTTATACGTGGTTCAGAAGCACTTATGTCCGTTTATTTTTTATTAAAAAATTTATGTAAAAAAAGATTGCGAATAATAGAAATTTGAGGAGGCCATTTTTTATTTTATGTTTTTAAAAATTTAGGTAAGAAAAGTCGAAACAGTTTAAAAGTTGAGGGTACCGATTTTGTAATTTCTTTTTTTCTTTTTAGTTTTGGCCTAAAACAATTTTGGGCTAGTTTTTTTGGGCCGGTAACAATATATTTTTTATTTAAAAAATTTAATGTAAAAAAGGTTGCGAATTAAAACAAATTTAGGGGACCTTTTTTATTATTATTTTAAAAATTTATGTAAAAAAGTCGTAAACATTAAAAGTTGAGGTCCGTTTTATAATTTATTTTTTAGTTTTGGCCAAAAATATTGTGTGCTAGTTTTATTTTTTAAAAATTTATGTAAAAAAGTCGTAAATAGTTAAAAGTTGAGGGTCCGTTTTGTAATTTTTTTTTTTTTTTTAGTTTGGGCCAAAATTTGGGCTTTTTTTGGGCCGGTAGCTGCTACAGTGCCACCGACCATTTGAGAAATGTAATATAGAGTAATGAAGGACAAGCTAGCAACATATCTTTATGACTTAGCTATAACTAGCATGGTTTCTTCACATAGCGGTAAAAAAAGTTGTTTCTGTGTGTGGTGTAATTAAATTAAATAAATGCGGGTGAATTGTGAAAAAAGTTAACAAATGGGAGGGCATTCAAAAAATATGTGAGTTATGTGTTTGAAAAAATTTGTGAGTCAATATGTACAGTTGGATTTAAGGGCATGTCTAACAAAAGTAATTTTTACTGGAACTGGAGATGAAGTTGTAGATAGAGATGGAGATGAAGATTATGAAAAGAGATTATTATTATAAGCTACATGAAGTAGCATTTGATTTTAAGAGATTATGAAAGATTTTTTCTTACAATCTCATATAAGTTCATTTGCCAAACGAAACGTATATTTTAGTTAGCTTATTTTTCAAAAAATAATCACAATCTCTTTATAATCTATGGTGCCAAACATACCCGAGGTGAACATTTCGGGTTTTTTAAAAATCCGAACCGGTTTTTTAACGAAACCGGTTTTAGTCAACCAGTCTAAGAACCGGTTTTGACTAAAACCGGTTTTTCATATTGAAAATGTTTAACCGGTTCGGTTAAAAACCGGGTTTAACCGGTTTACAAACCGATCCGATCGATTTCTCTTTAACCGGTTACGAAACCGGCGGTTCAATTTGAGGGAAATTGGTTTCAAGAAAACTAATTTTTAAAAAACCTGTTCTGGTTTTTAAAAAACTTTTTCTGGTTTGATTCATGAACCGTTTTTTTTATACCACTACCTTAAGAATCATGTTTTTGGTGAATTGAGGGATTGAGAGAAGTGTTGAACCCTAGTTTTTCATGGGTTGGGATGCGTGGTGAGTGTTTAGTTAGGGGAAAATATCTTATTTTAAAAAAAAATCATTTGAGAATGGAAAAACTGAAAACTTGTTTAGTCGCACTTTTTTCTAATATTTAAAAAAAAAGAAATTCTCATTTTCCTAATTTTAAATAGAAAAACAGAAAATCACATTTTACTATTCTCCATTTCTAAAAGGAAAAATACAACATCTAAACAGGTTTTTAAAATTCTCAACTATTCTCTAGAGAAGAAAAATCAGAAACAGAAAAACATAAAAAATTTCTACAACTAAACACCACCTTAGTAACTTCAACACGAAAAGAAAAAAAAATGTTGTTTTTATTTTGGAAAAATAAAAAAGGATAAATTACACCGTTGGTCCCTGAACTTAGGTCAGATTGCGGATTCAGTCCCTAGATAACGAGGGTCGATGTCGTTAATCCTTAAAGTTGATTTTTTTACCCGTTTGATCCCTCGAGCCCCGTTATACGTAACTGTCGTTAATTTGACTTTTCAACCATGTGCATTTTAGTAATTTCAAATTTTCGTTATTTCATCTTTGGTCTCTAACTTAGAATTTAAAAAAGTAACTTTACTAAGATTATTTTTTGTCATTTTCCACTTAAACCATTGGTCCCTGAAGCAACTCTTTTGTCTTTAACCACTTTCTCTCTCACTTTTTTATTTTGCTTTTGTATATATTTTTCACCTCCTTTTATCATATCACATTATCTTTTAAGCCAATTGTATTAATTTATGTTCGATAAGGCAATCGCTACGGCCGTCAGCTAACTGTGAGTGCTTTGACCACCACAGCTACGCCAATAGACTAATGCTAGTTATAAGCTACGGTAAGATGAAGAGTGGAAAAGCATGATAAGACGCTATAAAGCGTGATGCGTGGAGGCTTTTTGAATTCAATTACGATAAAAATCGTATTTTTATATAGAAATTAAAAAAGATTACATGCAAAGATAGTTTCTTTACTTTATTCCTTTTGTATGACACTTCTTGTAACTCAATATATTTGAAATATGATATAAATATATAAATATATAAATATTTTCATATTTTATGTCGCTTTAAGTCACGCCTTAAAAACCCCATGGCTCGTAAAGGCGTGAGGCTTGCCATCAGCCGCCAGCGCCACTGCACACCCGTATTGATAAACTTGACATCACTTACATCTAGATCTTCATCAAGTTTCACGCACCTCATCACGCA
Source organism: Tanacetum coccineum (assembly GCA_026074375.1). Taxonomy (NCBI): domain Eukaryota; kingdom Viridiplantae; phylum Streptophyta; class Magnoliopsida; order Asterales; family Asteraceae; genus Tanacetum; species Tanacetum coccineum. The sequence continues at coordinate 7,385 of BQNB010144806.1, forward strand.
ATCTATAACCGATTATGCAGCGAGTGTTGTTTTTGTATAAATAGTGCAAGTGACTAGCGTGTACGAGAGATTATATGTGTGAGCGCAATTCAGGTACGCAGGTGTGGGGCCGGTGTAGGCCTTGAGCTCGATGAGTGATAGCACTGCGCTGTACGGCAGCGGATGACCACGAGTAGGTATCGCTGACACAGGAAAGTGAGAGTAAATAATTACATATAGGATTTACAGGAACAATGAATGGATACATTCACTACAGTCCCATGACACATTGCATCTTATGAGAGATAATTGTGCGGAAGGAGAGCTTAGATGAGACAAACCAATGCTAGGAAACACCAAAATTAGTCAATCAAAACCACAAGAAGTGCGGGCACCCTTCATTACATATAATCAGATTGGTGATGTTCGGTTATGTTGGTTAAAATTGCCTTGTACGATTGACAAGATGCCATCTTTTTTACAGTCTGTTGTGGCCATAAATGTTGAACGTGTGCTGCTATCTCGAACAACAAATGGCTAGATCTATGTGATTTCGACTACTGTTGTTGGAGGACGATGGTTCATCAGCAACTGATATTTTCAACAAAAAAAACAGAAACAAAACTCGTTAGAACAAAGAGTTTCTCAACACATTATTTCAGCAACGACAGTAGCTAATTGAAGCAGAATAGTAAAATTTCACTGTGTTTGTATCCCTAATTCACTACTTTTCATGCTACAATTTTAAGTTCAACAAACAACAACAATATGTAACATAAGTTAACTGCTACTCCTAACGAAGTCAAAAATATCCCTGTCTTGATAAAAAACATAAGCTAGATAGCCTTAATTCCTGGATTAATTCTAAGAAGTTTGATAACTCAAATGGAATTTGGAGATAAGTTTAATACCCTTTTATGCAGTTTTCTTTACTATTTACAGATTTGATTGACTTGATGGACGCTAAAGGTTTGAGTTTAAGAAAAATTCCTACCAGCTGCAGGGAGGTAAAAAGGAGTTGCATGCATCCTTGCACGCAGTTTCTTGAAGCGTGGGGAAGACTGAATGTTTAACAACGGGAAGGACCCACCTGATAGATCGATGTCCCATGGAGATATTCGTTCTTGATGATCATTACCTATATCTTCATCCCACCTCACCTATTTTCGAGACATCAAAGTATATAAATATACACAACAAATATACGAAATGGTTTCTTTGAATGAAGTTGAAATGTCGAGGTATGTACCATTATGAATCTTCGTTTTGAGTTAGACCACTCGTAAGGATCCATATCACCAACACCTGTCACAACTCCAATGAACCTTCGTTCAGGAGACTCGTCCATACAGAACTTCATATTGAATCCGCTCGGCTAGACCTACATTGCATTTGTTATTTATGAAATAAGTAAAATCGCAGTTATTAAATTTATAACTTTTCTTGATATAAGTAATGTATGTTTTCAAATGTGCTTACACATAACTGTCATAAGATGATTAAAGTATCACCTTGGACGGTAGAAAAAATCAAAGGTGTTGTTTGGTAGATCACACTGCATTAGAGCCTAATCGAATTGATCGGCTCATGTAGGAGAAGATGCAAGAATGTCGGAGTAAGAATGCAAGTAGCCCATTGTTGTGTCCGGAAGGATGTTTTGTGGTCATGTGGTTGTCCGGGTTCCCAGCCTCAATTCTCCTCATCTACAACTGAAATGATCATAAAAAGGCAATTAAAACCATGTAGGATTAAACAAATAATTAGAGCACCAATTAAACCTAAAAAAATCAAAAATCCTAAGCATGTATTTACCTGGAAATTTACTAACTAATTCAGATTGACAGTAGATGCAACCGCCAAGTCAGTTTTCAGCATCTACGCGTCTTTTCTGTGTCCCGGTGAGGCGGCAGTAGTAGCTATAAGTGCGGCAACAACAACAACTGAAACAGTTGCGTGTAACTGTGAATTATGGGCTCTTGTCTCCTCTTTCTTTTTCTATTTTTTTTCATTTCCTTTAACCATCTACCCACTGTTATCCCGTCACCAATGGCCACTGAGGGTACTTGTAGCCCCACCTCGACACTAGGGGTTCTTTAATCGACCGTACTACTTAAACCCGACACCATTAGTAAACCCCACGGAAGGAACTACATTTTTAAAAGTAATTTTAAGTGCATATAAAAAATACTATAGTCGTCTAGTTATATCAGTTAGTACGTTTTAAGGCTAACCAAAATTACCAAACAAAAAAACAGTTAAACTTCTTCCAAAATTAGGTGTTGAGCAAATAGTATATAGTTCAAATGGAATAAGAAAATGAACCTTCTGGACAGAGTTACAAATGGGAATAAAAGCTACAACATTGAACCTTCTGTAAACAACCCCTCGATGGCATATTGTTCAGCAGGCAACCCAAATGCATTTCATCCCATTGGATGCAGAACGCTGAAGCCTTACATTCGTTTAAGTCTTGCAGCCCTCGAGGTATACTTTAACCCGTAAATCATTTACTTTGCTTTGGGCAACAATTTCTAATCTTCCATTCAGATTCTCCAGCAGTACAGCACTTAAAGGACACGTTGAACAAAGAATATGTCTGGAAGGGACTCGAGAAACTCCGTGCAGCGAATCTCCAATCTTCAAACTGTAACACAGTAGAACATTTCAGCAAAAAACTAAAATAATAGTGCCAAAAGTAAAAAATGTGAAACGATTGATTTACACAGTAATGAATGTCGTATTCAATCCAAATGTAGGTTCGTAGGATCTCGTACCAACTTCTTTTATTCTATTTCTTATTCAGTTGTGAGGTTCTGAACCCTCTTCCATGACCATGTCCGTGCTTCTTCAAACTTCAAAGCACTAAGACCCAACATCGCAGCATAGTTATCAGAATCCTCTATCTTCTTTCTCAGCGGGAACATACCTACACAAACCAAACGAAACCAAACCATCATTAAAATTATTACAAACTTCTTTATTTGGACCGCAAAACTCATGATAAGAAACATTAGAATCTAAGTGTAAAAAGATTTAAATCAACTAGTTGTGCTGCATATCGTTGTCCAATATCTAATATTGAGACGAATTCTTTGAATTGTGAGTATCTGATGAGGTGTCATTTTATACACTTTTTCGGGGTCATTTTAACCCCCTAAATCATGCATTTATGCAAATAGTACTTAATCGTTCTTTTTTAGGTATTTAGTATTTGCAAGGCATTTGGAGGAAATACACGTGACTTGGGCTCGTTTGGAGAAGAAACAAATAAGACTACGGACCTACACCAACATCTCTCAAGATTATGTTCTCAGAGGCTGGAGACGGCGTCTCAATATACACGTGACGCCGTCACAATTCATCCCACGACGGTGTCACAAGAAATCACGACGACGTCAGCTCACACGACCCAGCCTAAGATCTAGAATATACTACTTCACGACGGCGTCACGATTAAAACGCGACGCCGTCGCAATGATTTTTCTATATATACAAACCTAAAATTAGGGTTTTAAGTGTGCAACTTTAGAGTAAAAAAGGGAGACGAACCCTAGTTTGTTTGGCAACTTATTAGGACGATTTTAGGGATTCAAAACCCTATTGTAACTCCTTCAATACATGTTTTAATCAAGTAAGATTATCTTAATCATTCAATATGTCTTGTTGTTTGATTATTTATTGTTTTTGCTTTATCTTTAACATGCTTGGCTAAACTCCCTATTGTATTCATTTATGATTGTATGAAACCTAGAATGTAGATCTTAGTGGCGTTGTTTCTTGTGATGAATATGCAGTTAGGATTTAGAAAACCAGCACTCAGTCTGTTATCGCTGTTGATATGTCAGGGAAACATGATTGTGTAGAAAGGATACCATGGGTAACAGTCTTCGACTACTTTCCCTTATATGGTTGATCCACTTTTAATATATTTCAAATGCATTTAATATACTCTTGGGGCCTGTAATAGTCTTCATACTACCTTACTTGTGCGTTGCCTCAAACAGAATATTAAATAGACTGGACGGCAGTTCGTGGAATCTGTCAATGAATTAGGAAATAATTCCATAATCATCATAATTGTGACAAAGCAACAACACTAGGAAGACGCAATCTAGGGAGTAAACATGATTAAATGAATACAATCTTTTTATTATATTGTTAACACATTAGCGTAAGTTTTATCATACTAGTTTAAATAGTCTTAAAACCAGCCAAAGCTCTCAAACCCATAGATGTACTTGCTTTAATATAAACATAAAAAACAAAAAAATATTCCTCTCAACCCTTTTAGAATTCTGTTAAGACTGGATCAAGCCTTCCAAACCTCATCCCTAGAGAACGATAACAACCCTCGAAGTCTGCTATACGTACTATTAACAAAACGGTTAGGTACTCTGGCCTTATGGAGGTTTGTAAAACTTCTTGTAGAAGTCCCTTACGACAACCGCATCAAGTTTTTGGCGCCGCTGCCGGGGAATAGTTAGGTTTTGATCATAGTTTAGTCTTATTCCTAACTTGCTCTGAATCCATTCCAAGAAAGAATTTAATTTCCATAATTAGCTTTCTTTATATCATCTTTTCTTTGTGTTAATTTTTTCGTAATTCATTTCTTGTCAACCACCATGGGGACTAGAATCAATCCGTACTCATTACAACTTGGAAATCTAAATCTTTATCAACGTGTCGCGTTGACGTAACTATTCATCGGAAGCCCAAATACATTATCCTAGGCTAGTGGGACTTAGCTGTTAAGATAAATCGCAACTTCTTGATCGAGCCGTTCCGGTCTTTCCGTTTGTGCTGTGCTTAATATGTGCAGTTCTGCAAATCGTTCTACAACATCAATGTGAGTTTATAGCCCCCCTGTTTTTACTGGTTTTACATATATTTTTGGGGTGAGAACATGCTTGTTTACAAATGCATTTACATGGTTGATTACAAATTGGTTTACATATTTATTTATATATCTCGCGATGAGATACAATACTTGGTCTAATTTTTGAGCGTGAACACTCGCTATAACTTGTTTATACACTCATATGCATATCTCACGGTGAGATACAACATTGGTTTTTTACTTATGGATGCAACAATTATACTTTTACTCGAATGATTATGGATTAGCTTAGGTTGCATGAACTGTAAATCACTTGGAGGGTGAGCGCGAATGTTATGAAATAGATCTATTCGGGATTGACAATCCCTGTTCGGGTGATTAGCTATCACTGGGCAAACGAACGTTATAACATGTCAGAATACGATTGGTTGAGTCTTCAGGGCCAACAATTACATACACATGAATATTTTTAGAAATGCCCGGGTGTTCTTGGAGGGGACACCTATGATGGGTACATATTATTTTCATTAATGCCCGGGTGTTCTTGGAGGGAACACCTACGATGGGTACACTCTTACTGTGCCTTGAATAAAGTGACAATACATACTTGAAACATTTTGGTGATATATATATAAATATCATACATGCTTTGAACAATTGCGCTACAATGTTCATACGTACATTTTTTGTGACTACTTGGGGATTTAAATGGTCATGCATACTTTACAACTATTTGATTTATAAAAATCATACATACATTTTGGAAGGACATTTAAGGATTTTAAATGGTCATACACACTTTACAGAACCTTGGTTCAACATTTATACTTAAACAAATCTATGAACTCACCAACTTTATGTTGACACTTTTTAAGCATGTTTTTCTCAGGTGAATTAGATGCTTGGCTTACTTGATGTGCATTGGAGTCTAAATTGACAAGATTTCATTTATGGATTTCTACTTACATACAAATGATCAAATCTCGTTGGGTTGTTTTCAAGCTTTTCATTGTGATGCAATTATGGGATAAATGTTATATCAATTTCAAGGAAATCAACGAGATTACTTTTCAAATGACACATTTAGAGGTCGTTCTCTTGTATCTAGCGTTGTGTATTATGAAGTAACGCCCCCGGACACATTTCCGCTGCGATACATTTTTGGGGGTGTTACATAAACAAAAACACATCAGCCCCAAAACGCGTTCATTTCGTTGATTCAATCGTTATCCTCAGTGAGGAAAATGAAGCTGAAGAAGGAGAAACCACGACAGACATCACACCTGAACACGGCCACAACGTAATGAAATAAGCGAAGGATGAAGTAAAAGTGATGGAAGAAGATAAAAGTGAAGTAGAAACTGATTAGGAAGTTAAAGAAATACTTGAAGATGGGGAAAATGAGGAAGAGGATGAAGATGGTGAATATTTTAACTCGTTCCCAACTATGGAGGAATTAACATATCATGAATGGCTATTAAAGAATCCTCGACCCCCGTGGGTAAAAGCCAGAATAAGAAGCGGAAGCCCGAACAACATTAAAATTTCCTGCATGATCGGACACTTCTTTAAGATACATGCTTACATAGACCCAGAATCAACAATCAATGTCATGTCTAGGCGTCAATATAATCGGATCATGACTTATGGGCTTGGATCAAGGCAGAAACCATCAAAGCCTAATAAAATTGGTAACTTCGTTGGAAGAGTAAGAGGTCTAAAAATTTTCATAAGAAGCTTCGCCTATGAAAGCGACTTTATGATATTGTAAGATACCACTAGCATTATTGATCGCCACCTTGGAGAAATGGATTTTGGAAGGCCCTTCATAGATGAAACCGGCCTTATCTACGATAGAGAAAAAGGGACGGTCTTGTTTAAATAGGATGACGAGAAAATTACATTTAAAATGCCTCACACCATGGAAATATTTAAGCAAACACGACTTATGGGTTTAAGCACCGATTCCATACCCCCGTCCGCCTATGAAGAAAACTTTGGCCATGGAAGGACGCACTACTATCAAAGCTTACTCATTGGAGATGAGTACATGCAAGACGAAGGTGATAGGAGAGGAATTAGGCATTTGATGAGATTAGAAAGAGAGATGATGGGAGACAAAGAAGAAGTCACGTAAGGACGTGTGACTTCGAGTCTAGCTACAAGACTCGTAAATAAAGAAAAGCGCTTTTTGGGAGGCAACCCAATATTTACTTTTCCCGCATATTAGGAGTGTCTTGTGTGTTTTAACTCTTTATTGTTTGTTTTATTATGTTTGAATTAGTTTGTAATCATGCTTTGTTTGTTTGTAACTTCGTCTTATTTGCAATCAAAGGTATTTTGCAACAAAATAAGTGTAGGGGAATTATCCGGTTTTTAGAACCAAATTCAAACATTTGAAATAAATTGTTTAGATTAATTCGCGTCAGTTTCGAGTCATATGATTGAATTGTTAATTCTCAGGTTTTTATGCAGCATTTTGTATAGGAAAATAATATATAAGAATGAGTGTAGGAAATTTTTCATCAAAAAACGTAAAATGAGTTTTCACAGAGTGTGGAGACGGCGTCACGATTTACACGCGATGCCGTCACCATGACACTTGTGACGGGGTCAGGATATCCCTGACGGCGTCAAACGCCCAGTTACAGGAAAACTCGAAAATTTTAAGTATTTTTGAAAATAAAACTTGTACAACACTTAAGAAAGTTGTAATTCTTTTATAAACCTGCAAAACCATGAGTTTAACAATTCTCTCATCCTATCTTTACTGCTTTATAGAGTCAACCCTAATTTCACACTGTATATTATTATATCGCACATTTTATGCTTGGTGTAGTTGTCTTTGTCTTTGATTACAGGTTATATTTGACGAGAAGAAGCTTGGAAGTTCTTAGGAAGTTTCATTGGATGATTCTTGGAGGATGATTTAACCAGTTATCGCATGTTTCTTCTCCATTATTGAGCAAACCAGGGGAGTACTAGTTTCTTTTACTTGTTTTCTTTTCCTTTTATTCGTTTTTACGGGTACTTCTATAGAACATTAGGGACAATGTTCAACTTAAGTGTAGGGGAAATAAGCCTTAGAAACTATTCTTTCATTTGCCATTTGCTTTGTTCCTTATCCTTGTAAATACAGTTATGGGACGATTGGAATTCATAGTAGTATTTATTTTGCAGAAGAATGGGGAAGAAAGTTAAATCAATACCCCCATATATTTGTTAGATGATCTCCATGTTATTTTGATCCACCTTAAATCGGGTCATTAGTTAGATTGTAAAAAATCGACTATGTAAAAGTTCAAGTGTAGGGGTGTATCTAGAAAACCCCCATGATGTACTATATGTTTAAGCGATGACAGGGCAAAAGTGTACGAAAAAGAAATTGTATATAAAAAAAGTAAAAAAATGTAATAAACCCCATGTGATGTATTATGTCTTCAAAAAAAAGAGAAAAGAAAAAGAAAGAGATTGATGTAGAGTTATGTAGAGTTTGTACATCTTCGTCCGAGTCTTGGCTTAGCAACCAAACCAGCGTGTATTCGTAAAAATAATTAGCTAACCCTTCCACTCCAAATTCACCCAAAGTCACCACCCAAATGTATCCCATCCGTTTCCGTTTCCATTATATGTTATCTTACACCTACACCCCACAACCCTTTAAAAGACCTCTTAGATAGTAATGAATAATACTTGCACCTAGTGGTGGAGGTTTGATCCTTTACCAAGCCTATGGTAATTTATATGCTATGACAGGTAATGAGTGTGATTTTCCGTTTCCCCCATATGTTATAATTCATTATACACCCGAGTGAAAGAGAGAATCCCAAACACTTATGTGAGGTGCTAGTATATATTTTCCGTGCTTTTAATTACGAGGTCTAGGAGGTTGTGTTGTAGAATATTTTTAAATAGTAGGTAAAATGACCCCTCATATTGTTATTGTCTAGGTAGAAAAGCCCATTTGCTTGAGGACAAGCAAATCCCAAGTGTAGGGGTATTTGATGAGGTGTCATTTTATACACTTTTTCGGGGTCGTTTAACCCCCAAAATCGTGTGTTTATGCCCAAAATAGGTACTTAATCGTTCCTTTTCAGGTATTTCTCATTTGGAAGACATTTGGATGAATTACACGTGACTTGGGCTCATTTGGAGAAGAAACGGACGAGATTACAAACCAACACCAAGACTCTTGAAGATTTGTGCTCACAGAGCCTGGAGACGGCATCACCAACTATACACGACGCCGTCACAACTCATCCAGTGATGGCGTCACATATTTCATGACGGCATCAGCCCGCATCGACTCAAACGCAGATCTAGAATATTCATTTCACGACGGCGTTACGACTAAAACGCGACGCCGTCGCGTCGATTTTCTTATATATACAAACCCGAATTTAGGGTTTTGAGTGTGTAACTTTAGAATAAAAAGAGGGTATGAACCCTAGTTCATTTAGCAGTTGTAGGAGATGATTTTAGGGCCTAAAAACCCTATTGTAACTCCTCCAATTCATGTTTTAATCAAGTAATACGTAATATATCAAAGTATAAAGAAATTTACTAAAAATCCTTGAGGACAAAGATTTAAAGTAAAAATCTACAC
>BQNB010144807.1:0-16806 GCA_026074375.1 Tanacetum coccineum
ATTAAATTTGTTTTTAATTATCAGTTTTATTAAATAAAAGTATTTAATAAATTAATTATCATTTATTCAAAAGCGTTTGTTGATAACGCGAATACTCGAGCTTAAATCCATTCTATTGCGAACGAGACGTAACCGGTTCACAAAACGAATAACAGATATTTTATTTAAGGTTATAAAATATTTATGAAATATTATCAAATAAATACTCATTTTTATCGGAAAAATGATTTGAAAAACAATGGCGCGAGTTTCGCGACTCGAATCATCCGTTAAGTCGTCCAAACGAGTCCCGAACCACTTTTATCAAAACTATATAAAGAAAGTTACACAATAAACCCCCAACTATTTAACATATTACATTTAGTTTAAAAGTTTTATATAAATATAAAACTTATATTAATTTATTTCATTTCATCTCTCAAATATACACACACACAACTATAACACTCTCCCTCTCCCCAAATCCGGCAGCCACCTCCGGCCACCGTCACTGCCGCCGGAAAAGTTTTTCCGACGAGTTTTTCCGGCGAATCCCAAAACTTATAAAAAGATAGATCCTTAACCGATCTATTCGATCCATCGAACCACGCGCCACTCGTCGTCCCCCCCCCCCCTCTTTGACTGCCATAGCGTCGTCACCACCACCACAAATAGCAACAAGAGTGCGTTCATTTTTGGACCACCCCAAGGGTGCGTCCGGTTTGGTTTTGACCCGAATTGGGTGCGACTGGTTTATAAAAACAAGGGTGGGTTCGGTGTGAGTTTTACAAACCACCAGCCATGGGGTGCGTCGGGTTGGGTCTATCACCACAAGGGTGTCGGGTTGGTTTGCAACAAAAGGAGGTGTTTGGTTGGCTGCCAAACGGCACAAGGGTGCGTTTGGTTTAACCGAAACAGCTAGGGGTGTTTGTTCTTGGTTATTAACAATTAGGGTGCATGTGGCTGTATATGCGATAGGGTGCGTTGGAGTTAATAACACCGAAGAGGGTGGGTTCGGGTTAAGGTTATAACAGCAAAGGGGTGTTCGTTGGGTTTGTTGTTTCGCAAACTAGGGTGCGTTGGGTCGTGGCAGCCAACACCAAAGGCCGTTTGGTTCTCGAGTTTGCACCAAGGGTGCGCTCGGTTTGGGTATCGCACCGAGATAGGCTGCGTTCGGTTTGTTTTATGGCACCAAGGGGGTGCTTTAGGGTGCGTTTGGTTTGAGACAGCCGGGGAGCGAGGTGTGTCGGTTGGGTTAGCAACAAAAAGGTGTGGTTGGTTGGCTGCCACCACAGCCGGGGTGTTTGGTTTGGCTGTGGGGACAGCCGGGTTGTTGGGTTTGGCTCGGGACAGCCGGGGCAAGGGTTAAGGGTCGGGTTAAGGGTTAACAACCACTAGGGCGCGTTTGTTTGTGTTGGCTGTCGAAACAGCCGGGGTTGACGGGCTAGGCTGCGGGGACAGCCGGGACAAGGGTTCGTTTGGTTTGTGTTTATAACCGCACAAGGGTGCGTTTGGCTGTTCATAACAGCCGCAGGGTGCGTTTGAGTGTGGTGACACCGAAAAAGGGTGCGTTTAGTTTTAAAAGTATTCAATTATTTCGTTATATTATAAATTGATTAAATGTGATGAAAATATATTAATAACTAGCCGGTCACAGTATAACAAGAATAAATATTAAAAACGAGATTATATAACGTTTATAAGCGTATTAGACATATTTGAGACGAGAATTGACTAAAATGACTTTAGTGCCTTTATTATAACGAGTAATTTAAATCAAAATCGAACATGGATTCGGATTTGAAACTTTGATAATTAGACTTTATGGTTTACAAAAGATAACAAATTAAATTTTGACGGACTTTAACATAAAAACGGGAACTTGATAACGTCCAATAACGAAGAAACGGTATCGAATCGGAAATATACACTTTAATAGAAAATAAGATTTATTTTAATATATTACATCAGCCTATCTAATGATTTAAACGATTGAGCACTTTTCGAGTCCGTTTCAGCCTTCCGGCGAAACAACGAAAGTTGTTCTAATGACAATATACTTTGCGCGAGATGTCTGCCTTAAAAGTTAAGATATAGCGGGTCAAAAACTAAAGGTCGGTTAATATATTATTTAAATTAATAGTTTTAAGATCATTATTTGGTTTTAAAAACGGAAGGTCTGAAAATAGTAACTTTCTTTAAATATTAGAGATAAGTTATCTTGGACGGAAAATAGTATATATACATATAATATACCAAGGGTTAAGGTTTAATGACGCGCAAGTAGATTTCTCATCACATGTATATATGTATGTATACATATTAAAATATGTATGATTTTCGTGGTAACGATGTACACATCGTTGATCGTATTTATTACGTGTATAATCGAACGACATAATTATAGGTCGTGGTCGAGATCGTTGCAGATTCAGTTGTGATTTAATTGATTAATAGACGTTGGTCTTTATCAAGGTGAGTACATAGCTCGCTTTTCAATCTTTTTGATGTTATTATAACCCGAGGGGATACATGCATGTCTAACAAATTCTTATACTTCTCAGTATATCTTATAACAATGTGATTGTTTTAAGGGATTTGTGATTTATAGCCCATGTTTTACTGGTTTTTACAAATATTTTTGGGTGAGAGCAAAGCTGTTTCAAATACGTTACGATGATTGTTTACAAATTGGTTTACATACTTATTTACATAGCTCGCTATGGGATACATTACTTGACTTCATTTTTGGTCACGAATACATACTTTACTTTTGAAATGATTACGGATTAGCTTAAGCGGATTGAAATGATAACACAAAATTACTTGGCCCGGGTGTTCTTGGAGGGGACACCGGTAACGGGAGTACATATTTTTACATTACTGCCCGGGTGTTCTTGGAGGGGACACCGGTAACGGGAGTACATATTTTTACATTACTGCCCGGGTGTTCTTGGAGGGGACACCGGTAACGGGAGTACATATACATTGTATCACTGCCCAAATTGGGTACATACAAGTCTACGTCACAGCGTCATGAACTGTAAATCACTTGGAGGGTGAGCGCACTGTTTATGAAAAAGTAGATCTATTCGGTGTCGATTCCCGGTTCGGTGATTTGCTATCGCCGGTAACGAACATTATAGCGTGATGTCCACGCGAATGATATAAAATAGATCTATTCGGGATTGACAACCCCCGTTCGGGTGACTAGCTATCACTAGGAACGAACGTTATAACATGTCGGATTATAACGTTGGGACTATAGGGCCCCCCGACAAATACATAATTGATACATTTTTGGTGACATTAAATTTGTCATGCATTATTTATAAAAAATCTGTTGGGGATAAGATCGGTATTTTGGTGACATAAAATTGTCGAGCATATTTTAAAAATATTTTACAATGGTACGTGAGACACGTGGATAAATATATTTGTTGGAAACTACATCATAGTTTAAACTAACAATGAACTCACCAACGTTTAATGTTACACTTTAAGCATGTTTTTCTCAGTGAAGTTAGATGCTTGACATTTGATGTGCATTGGCGGCTTTACATTCAAGCATTTCATTGTGATGCAATTATGGGACAAATGTGTATAATAAATACATATTTTGATTAAATCAACAATGTAAATTTTCAAACGACACCTAGAGGTCGTTCTCTTGTATCTATTGCTGTGTATTATGAAGTAGCACCCCAAGTGGTATTCCGCTGCGTTGTTGTATGATTTTTTGGGGGTGTTACAGTTACAATCAAAACAAAGGAATTAATCAAGGAAACCCAAATTATCAAGCTCCGATTCATCAACCACAAGTTGTGACGACTAGTGATTTCTCAAACTACATAAAGGCGAATGAATGCGTAAGTACATACATGCAAACCCCAAATGACCTCTTAACCAAATTTCTAACAACGAGCTTAAGAAAATGTTGGTCAATCATGAAAATGAATACCCCTTCTACTTTGGGTTCGGTTTCACTTCCTAGCAACACCGTTGCTAACCCGAGAGGTGATTTGAAAGCAATCACCACCCGAAGTGGCATTTCTTATGAGGGACCCCCAATTCCACCCCTGTTTTCTTCTCTCCCCAAGGTGGTGGAATGAGAACCCGATGTGACAAAGGATAACTGGGTCAACCGAGTACAGAGAAAAAACATCCCACTCCGTAAGTCCAAAATTCAGCTCCATTGATGGCCCATTGTTGCATCCTAAGCCTAAAACCGTCTATAGCTATCCTTCACGAGCCAACAAACAAAAGCTCTGTTAAAAGATGATATTCTAGCTTCAAAAATTTGTTGAAATCTTTAGGGAATTACATTTGAGCTTAGTTTCACGATGCTCTTTACAATGCCAAAATATTGCTTCAATTTTTAAAGTCTCCTAAAAACAAAGAAAATTGTTTGACTTACAACAAACATCGTAACTGAAGAATGTTTCGGAGGTTATCCTAAAAAGTTGCCCGAATAATTAGGAGACCCCCGCAAGTTTCTTATACCGTGTGATTAAGGGAATGGATGAATGCCCAGCTTGGCCGATCTTGGTGCAAGCATCAATCTTATGCCTCTTTCCGTATGGAAAAAGCTTTCTCTTCCCGAACTTACCTCCACTCGAATGACTCTCGAGCTTGCGGACCGATCAATTACTCAACCAAAAGGTGTCGCCGAAGATGTCTTCGTTAAAGTAGAGAAGTTCCATTATCCGGCTGATTTTGTAGTCGTTGATTACGATGCCGATCCGCGGGTTCCTCTCATTCTCGGGAGACCTTTTCTAAGGACGGCTCGAGCGTTAATTGATGTTTACGGTGAAGAAATAACTCTTCGATTTAATGATGAAGCCATAACTTTTAAAGTTGGTCAAACTTTGAGATACTCATACAATAATTCTGAATCGGTTAATAGAATCGATGTCATCGACGTTTCATGTGAGGAGTATGCTCAAGAAGTTCTCGGTTTTTTGGATATTTCTAAGAGTGGCCAATGCCCACTCGGATTTTAGATCCTATCCTTCTACTTCTTCCCCTCTCTCACTCCTTTTAAGGAGGTGGACTATATTTTGGAAGAAAATTCGAAGCATGTCTTACAAATGAAATCAATTCCACCAAATTAATGATGCCGAACTTTGATCGGAGGAGATATTCGTCTACTGAAGAATTATTAAATAACGATCCAATCCTCTCCTCTCCCTCTCGAAAGAACTTCATTTTGAGGAATTAAAACATTAAATATCTATTGATGATCCTCCAAGCTCGAGCCCAAGGATTAACCGTCTCATCTGAAATATGCCCTTTTAGATGAACCAATTTATTAAAAAAAGGGTTTACCGTTAATAATTTCTAAAGAGATTAGAAAGATGAGAGAAAGGCCGCCCTTTTAAAGTTCTAAAATCAGCACAACGGGCCATCGCCTGGAATTTTTTTGAACTAAAGGGTATCGACCCTAGTTTTGTACTCATAAGAGCTTAATGGAAATGATTTCAAACCGGCGGTTCAACATCAATAAGAAGAGTTCAAGCCGAAAAATTCATGAGTAAACAAAAAGGAGTTATCAAACTCCTAAGCCGAATTGATTTTACCCTATTCTCGATAGTTCTGGTGACCCATTTATTGTGTGCCTAAGAAGGGTGGTATGACCGTTGTTGAAAATGAAGATAATGATTTAGATTCTATGAGACTAAGTACAATGATGGCGTGTATTGTATAGATATCCGAAGCTTAGGGATGCGACCCTAAAGATCATTCCCGTTGCCTTTATGGACCAAATGCCCGAATGACTCGCGGGAACTAAATACGATTGTTTCCCATAATGGTGTTTGGGATATTTTCAAATACCTATGACCCGAAAGACCAAGATAAGACTCAACTTCACTTGCCCTAATTGACGTTTGCTACTGACGATCCAGTTGGTTTATGTATGCTCCAGGCACGTTCCAAAGGTGCATGATGGCCATTTTCCACGATATGATCGAGGAATCAATGGAGGACTTCATGGACGATTTCTCGGTCTTCAGGGATTGTTTCTCGTCATGCCTCTCCCATTTAGAAAAAATGCTCAAACTGTGCAAGACACTAATTTAGTTCAAATTGGGAGAAATGCATTTTATGTAAAAGAAGGCATTGTTTTAAAGGACATAAAAATTCAAAGTCGGATGATGTCGACAAAGCATAGTTTATGTAAGCCTAACTCCCTCATACCGACTCCGTTCAAAGGTGTTCGAAGTTTTTTAGGTCACGCCGGGCTTTATCGTCGATTTATCCAAGATTTTTCTAAAATCGCCCGACCGATGACCCTTCTTTTAAAAAAAGAAACCCCGTTTATTTTCTCAAAAGAATGTATTGAAGCGTTTAATTTACTTAAGAAAAAGTTAACCGAAACTCCGATTTTAGTTGCCCCCGATTGGGACCTACCATTTGAAATTATGTGTGACGCTAGTGATTATGCGGTAGGTGCAGTCTTGGGGCAACGAAAGACCAAACATTTTCAGCCTATACACTATGCAAGTAAGACCATGACAGACGCTCAAGCGCATTACACAACTACGGAAAAAAAGAAAAAAATTATTAGCCGTTGTGTATGCTTTCGAGAAATTCCGGCCTTACTTAGTCTTATCGAAGACCATAGTGTATACGGACCATTCGGCTCTAAAGTATCTTCTTGCTAAGCAAGATGCTAAGCCGAGATTGCTCCGGTGGATCCTCCTACTCCAAGAATTCAATGTTATTATTCATGATAAAAAAGGAGCAGAGAATCTCGTGGCCGACCACTTATCAAGACTAGAAAATCCCCATCAAAGTGATCTCGAGAAAAAGGAAATTACAGAAACATTTCCTCTCGAGACACTTGGGATGAGCACATTCCGAGTGAGTCGAGTACCCCATGGTGTGCGACATTTGCAAAATTACATATCAAGCCTATACATATGCTAGTAAGACATGACCGATGGCTCAAGCACATTACACGACTACGGAAAAAGAATTATTAGCCGTGGTGTATGCTTTCGAGAAATTCTGGCCTTACTTAGTCTTATCGAAGACCATAGTGTATACGGACCATTCGGCTCTAAAGTATCTTCTTGCTAAGCAAGATGCTAAACCAAGATTGCTCCGGTGGATTCTCCTACTCCAAGAATTCGATGTTATTATTCGTGATAAAAAAGGAGCAGAGAATCTTGTGGCCGACCACTTATCAAGACTAGAAAATCTCCATCAAAGTGATCTCAAGAAAAAGGAAATTACGAAAACATTTCCTCTCGAGACACTTGGGATGGCTACATTTCGTGGTGATTCGAGTACCCCATGGTTTGCCGACATTGCAAATTACCATGCGGGGAATTTTATTGTGAAATGGATGTCGTCCTAACAAAAGAATAAATTCTTTAAAGACGTTAAGCATTATTTTTGGGATGACCCCTACTTGTTTAAGATTTTTGAGGATCAAGTGATCCGACGATGTGTTTATGGCCAAGAAGCTGTTGATATCCTCACAGCTTGCCATAATGGTCCCACTGGAGGACATCAAGGTGCCAACTACACCGCCAAGAATGTTTTTGACTCAGGATTCTTTTGGCCTACCATTTACCGTGATGCCCATGACTTGGTCACATGCAGTGACGCTTGTTAACGTCAGGGAAAAATCTCGCAACGTGATGAAATGCCTCAAAATGCGATTCAAGTTTGCAAGATCTTTGACGTGTGGGGTATCAATTTCATGGGCCCGTTCCTGTCTTCACGAGGGAACAAATATATACTCATGGCTGTCAATTACTTGTCAAAATGGGTTAAAGCGAAAGCGCTCCCCACCAATGATGCCCGAGTTGTTTGCAAAATTTTAAAATCTCTCTTCGCCCGATTTAGGACCCCTCGTGCTATCATTAGTGATCGCGGTACCTATTTTTTCAATGACCAGTTCGCAAAGGTCAGGCTTAAATACGGAGTTACTCACTGTCTCTCCACTGCGTATCACCCACAAACAAGTGGGCAAGTTAAGGTTTTAAATCGTGGTTTGAAATGCATTCTGGAAAGGATTGTAGGCGAACACCGTGCTTTGTGGTCCGATAAGTTGGATGACGCCTTGTGGGCCTTCCGTACTGCCTTTAAGACACCCATAGGGTGTACTCCATATAAATTGGTGTACAAAAAGGCCTGTCATCTTCCTATCGAACTCGAGCATAAGGCTTATTGGGCCTTAAAGCATTTCAATTATGACCTTAAGACCGCGGGTGATCACCGAAAGGTTCAAATAAATGAATTAAATGAACTCCGGGATCAAGCTTACGAGAACTCTTTAATCTATAAAGAGAAAACGAAGAAGATTCATGACTCAAAAGCTTCAAGAACCACGTTTTCAACGTTAGTGATCGAGTCCTCCTCTTTAATTCTCGATTAAAGATTTTCTCGGGCAAGCTTAAGACCTGCTGGACTGGACCATTCACCGTTATCCAAGTATTCCCTTATGGCACCGTCGAGTTATCTCAAACCGACAGGCTAAACTTCAAGGTGAATGGTCATAGGTTTAAACATTACTTTGGAGGGGACATACTACCGATGGTTGTCCCGGATCTCCAAACTTTTCCTATGGACCACTAAATTTGGGGATCGAGTTAGGCTCGTGACTCGGTTAACAAAAAAAAGCACTTCGCGGGTGACAACCCATGCTTATCCTTAGTATATTAGTATAATAATAATGAATAAGTATGATTTAGGGCTCGCCTCTTCCTTTCCCGATTTTTTATTCGTGTTTTGTGGTTTATGTCCATGCTTGCCCGATTTTGAAGACTCTCGTGCTCATGTTTGGTCCATCATCCACATCATCTTCAATCCTTAAGCATCTTAAATGTGGGAAACCGATATCCTATATCTTAATTGGATGTAACGTTTATAAATTAGTCATACTTAATAAACGGCTTAGATTTGCTAGAACCCCTTAATATTTGGATTAGCCTTGAATAGTATGGGGGACATTCTCACATTGAGACAATGATAGTTTAGTATAGGGGGGGGGGAATCTTTCGATTCGATCTACTGCATTTCCTTGTCCTTCACTAACCCTGTTTTTTCCAAAAAATAGCAAAAATATGCCAATTTTTTTTTCTTCAAAAAGTAATAAGTGCTTTGACACGAAGGTTTTTGTCTTTTAGGAATAAAGTTTCTGACTTTATCGAGCATGTAAGCGCTCTAGCTGCCCCTTAACTTAGATAAATTTTAAGCTTTTGCTAGTCTTTTATTTAAGAAGATTTAAAACGCGAATTCTAACTTAAAAGAGCCAAGAGTTTGCAAGTTTCCATGATAGACTTTAAATATGCAAAGCTTGTTTTATTAGATTAAGCATTCGCGGATCTTTTTATTAAATATTTTAAATTTGCGAAGAACGAGATAATGATAAAGTTTTATATAAGAAAGATGCGTAAACATAGAGTAGTTGGTTCGCTTTAATGCTCCATAGAGTTAAAATGTGGCTTTTTACTCCCACCAGATTAAATAAAAGTTCTAAATTTATTAATAAATAAAATTACTTTAGGTTTTTGCGATTCTTAGTTTAAATCACTTCGTAGAGATTCCTTCTGGTGAAATTAAGGTACACATTGAGGTTTTGTCAGTGTTGCGGAGAAATAAGCTACTGTCTCTTGCAGGCTCACAACCGATGTCACAGTTGTTAAAAGACCACAGGACTTGAAATTTGGCTAAAAATAATAATAATTTATGTAATAAACCGAAGCCGAAATAAGACCACTACCTCTTGCCGGCTCACAACCGATGTGGTAGTCGTTTAAAGGGTGGAGGTAATAATAATAATAAAAACTGTGGGCTGATAAAAGTTTACTGCATCTTGCCGGCTCACAACCGATGTGGCAGTCTTCTAAATAAGGCACATAGTAATAATCCGAGACTGATAAAAGTTTGTTGCATCTTGCCGGCTCACAACCGATGTTGCAGCCTTCTAAAAGGTCAAGGATCACCGAGGTCGAAATAAGACTCCTGGACCATGGTCGGCTCGCATACCGATGTGGCAGTTGTTTAAAGGACTGAGGTTTAATAATGTTGCAATAATAATAATCTCTGGACTCGTAGTTGAGTTGTTTCGGATGAAATAAAAAGGATAACCCCTAAATCATGCGAAATTAGAACCTTAATGTGGACCTTATTCTCACCATATCGTCTCTTTAGGAAAGGATTTCAAACTAATTGTGGTCTAAACCGGGTTAACTTTATATGAATAAGAATTTAATTTATTTGTCACCAATAATAATAAAATCTTTAGAGGATTTAGGAATAAGGGAGCGAAAAGTAGCTATGCATCCACAATTAGCATTTATGAGTAGTGTTAGCATCTTAACTTATATTTACCAATACTTTCGTTTTTAAGTTTGGTTTGGGGCGGGTGAAAAATCAACGACGGTGAATTTATCCTTTTAGTATGTATGATATGGTAAAACGATGAGCTTTTCAAAACTAATGATTTCTTAATCCCCTTAGATGATCACTTAGCTACTTTTCGAGGTAATTAGTCTAAGGGGGTGGAAATTTTTGTTTTTTTAAGTTTGTATTTATGACATTGCGTGAGGACACGACAATAGCTTAGTATGGGGGATTTTGGTATGTGCTTAAATACACATACCTTTTACCTAATAAATAACCCTAAATGGCCTAAAACAGATGAAAAATACAGTGTATATGTTTGTTTTGGTTATTGTGCTGTGCAGGTAACGGATATCCGCAAAAGGACGAATAATAAAGCAAAAAGGACAAAACCGAGAACGGGAATGGAAAGAGTGCAAGAAATCGAAGCTGAAGGCATATACATTTTTGATGGGCCAACCCGTACCCATTAAAATGGGTCGGGTCAGCCCATTAAGAGTTATAAGTATTAGCCTTAAACCATATAATCCTTAAACAAAATACAATCCATTTACATAACAAAATAAAACCCATTTATAATCCTGGCCCATGATTAAAAGCCCAATCCCATCCCCTGGACCCAAGTCAAAATCCCTAGTCAACATCCCATTTATAAACGTAAGTCAAACACACAGTCAAAATTACTGTTTATCTTCCCCACTTTCCCTCCCATTTTACCCTCAATGAATGCAGGGTAACAATCATTCACCCACACCCTCTCATATGCTTCTAGAAGGCGATTCTGACACCTCTGACAATAGAATGACACGCTGGCAATCCTAAGGCCAGTGATTGGTGGATTAGACGTGGCATCAAATCAAGGGTCAGGATCTATTGCTTGGAGAATAATCATGATTAAAGGGCCAGGAATGGTTGATGAGGAGCGTCCTAGGGTTCTGGATCCTTCCCCTAACCCCTATATAAGGAGACCTCCTCACTCACTACGAAGTCGTCTAGTTTTAGCTTATTTTTTAGTTAGTAGCTTATTTGTAACGTTTAGCTTATTGTATTTTCTTTTCCAGCATTGTAAACTTTTCTATATTAATAAAATTGCAAGCTTCCTTTTAAATCTTAATGTTTTAAATTATGTTTTACTTTAGCTTACAATGATTTAAATGTCACTTAATAAGCTCTAATAAGCTCCTAGTTAACTAATAAGTTAGTATACACTCAGTTAAACTCTCTAAGGCTTAACTGATTAAGCTACTTACCTCAAATCTCCCATAAATATACCTCAGCTTATGTGGATGATAAGCTAATTTGAGATGGGCTTATGGACAATACCAACTTGTTTTTAAACAAGCTGAAGCTTGTAGATCAGCTCTTTGAGAGTTATTTATCCCTGTTTAGCTAGGACAAAAGATACTTCTCCTTTTACTCATTTTTAGCTTAATAACTGTTTTGCTTATATTTTGCTAAATTGTGCTTAATCTTGCTTTAATAATGCTTAATCTATCTTATTATTGCTTATCTCATTTAGTTTAAAGTATTTAATATTTTGTTTTTAGCTTTTACTTTGTTTTGATTAAAACTGTTAAGAAAAACCAAAAAAATGCTTATTGTTCTAGCTTATTATTTAGTACTAATTTGGGGTTAAATCGTGCTTATTTGAACTTAATCTCATAAGATCTTATTTGGTTTTAGCTTTTTACAACTTATAATAAACTATTTTAAGCTTAAAAATGGGTTCCAAACTTATTAAGGGGTGTTTGGCACAAGCAGTACTAACCTACGTTAGTACTGTTTGATTGCCTTGTGTCCTTTAAGCTAAGTTTGATAAGCTCAAACTAAGCTCATAACTCAACTTTTATAAGTTTTTAAAGGATAAAATCATTTTTTTAGGTTTTATATATCTAAGTTTAAATCTGTGTGTTCATATGACTGTCATACCAGCTTATTTAAATTGATTTGGAATAGGTGCTATTTGGTGTTAGTTTCATGCTTGTTGTGGGTTAAGAATGCAGTAGAAATGATCTGGATTAAGTGAGCAATTGTCTTGTGTGATTGAGTTAAAATTCTGTCTAAGTTTAAGTTTAAGTTTTCTTTAAAAAGTTTTAAAAGTCAGTTTTTAGATCTCAAATCTAGGTCAGTTAGAGGTTGTTCTAGGTTTTGATTTTCATAACATAAGCTCACTAAGGTATAAGCTTAATCTGTTTAAGCTTATTTTTATATTTAGTCATCATTTAGTAGCTTAAAATTGGTCTGCAAGTAGTCAGTTTTTTCTAAAAAGCCAAAATCATTAGTAGTTAAGTATGTCTTCTCATAAGTTCTTTTCTAGCTTATTTCTTAGGCTTATTTTCTTATGACCAGCTTAATTGTGTTCTTTAGATATAGATGTTCATCTGTTTTTGCCTTTTAGCCTTTTGTTTTGCTTATTGAGTCCTAGGTTTAGCTTTAAAATTGTCATATCATACCAAAAAGCCAAAAATATTAGTTAAGTCTGTCACTTTTTCAAATTCTTTTGCTAGCTTATTTTCTAAACCAATTATCTTAATTCTAGCTTAAATATGTTCTTTGGGGATTAGTCTTTATCTGTTTTAAGTTTTTAGCTTATTCCAAAGTGCTTATTAGTTCTTAATTTAGTTTAAAGTTAGTCAAAAGTCCTTCAAATCTGTTTTATAGCAATCTGTCTTAGTGTTTGTTTAAGTGCTTTTTAGCTTATTTTTTGTCCTTTATGCTTATTAGGTCTAGGAGTGAGTCTGTTTTAGCTTATTTAAGTTTTCTTTTTTCCTTATTTAGTCTAAAAAGCCCAAACAGTTTGGCTTAAATTTCTAAGTATTCAAGTAGTTAAACTGTCACCTTTAAGTAGCTTATTTCCAGCTTATTTTAAGTTTTTAGAAAAAGTTGTTTCACAAAAAGTTCTTATTTTAGTTGGTACTTTAGCTTTTTTAAATAAAAATTAAAAAAATGATTTGCAAAAGAGAAAGGCCACAGGTTTCAAACCTGTGACCTCTCCTTTATAACACCAACACCTCAACACACACACTCATCATCAACTGCCCTTGGGTCTTTTTCGTTAAGACTTTACACCAATTTTCTTTTATAACATTTTTGCCAAATAAGCCACCAGCCCTATTTAGCTTATATACAGCTTATTCCAATAAGCTGTTTGCCCTATTTTATTTTTCCTAGGATTAGAATTGTTCAAAGTACTTTTCTTAATTTTTTTAGTTTTTTATAAATTAGTTTAATATTTTTTATAATATTTTTAGATTAAAACAATTTTTAATTCATAAAAAAAGTCAAAAAAATATAATTCTTTTTTCTAAGTTTATTTTTAATCATTTAGGACCTTCAAAAATTAAATTTTCATTTTTAGAATTAAAATTTGGTAATTTATGTTTTTAAGGCTCGTTTTTAGATTCACTTTAACGTTTTTAGTTTAAAATTTTAATTGCTTTCGTTTTTAGCTTGCCTTTATTTGTTTTTGTTTTTGCATGTTAGTGTAAAATTAGAATCCCCAAATCAAAATCCTTGAAATCTTTCAAAGCACAGCGACTCACAGAAACTTAACAACAATTCTCATTCCACACTTCGTCAGATACTACTCGGGAAGGTTTTAAATTTTACCTTTTGATAAAGAATCTCTTAAAAGCCTTACGAATACTATTAATATTACTATTATTGATATTATCCTTATATACGTATCAGGACTAATCAAACAACACAACTCGTTGTCAAACCTAGAAAAGGAACACACAAAATCGGTCTACCTTAGGAACGAGGAGGACAAGAGAAGAGGAGTTGACTATGTATTGAGTAAGATATTAGGGTTCTACATGGAATGTTTAGAGTTAGGCCCTGAATATGTAACTGGATTGGATGATGATGGAGAAGTCACGTAAGGATGTGTGACTTCGAGTCTAGCTACAAGACTCGTTAATAAAGAAAAGCGCTTCTTGGGAGGCAACCCAATTTACTTTTCCCGCAAATTAGGAATGTCATGTGTGTTTTAATTCTTCATAGTTTGTTTTATTATGTTTGAACTATCTTGTAATCATGCTTTGTTTGTCTTTAACCTCGTCTTAATTTCAATCAAAGGTATTTTGCAAATAATAAGTGTAGGGGAATTTATCTGGCTTTTGAGCCAAATTCAAACATGTTAAATGAATTGTTTAGATTAATTTGTGTCATATGATTGAATTGTTAAATCTCAGGTTTTATGCAGCCATTTGTACAGGAATTAACTTATGAAATCAAGTGCAGGAAATTTTTCATCAAAACAAAAATTTCGTTTTCACTGATTGTGGAGACGGCGCCATGATTAACACACGATACCTGTGACGAGGTCACTAAAACCCTGACGGCGTCAAACGCCCAGGTCCAGAAAACTTAAAATTTTTAATTATTTTTGAAAATAAAACTTGCATAACATTTAATATATGTATTCTTCTGTTATAAACCTGCAAAACCTAATGAGTTTAACAATTCTCTCATCCTATCTTTACTGCTTTATCGAGTCGAACCCTAAATTAATATTGTATATTTGTTTATCGCACATTTTATGCTTGGTATAGTTGTCTTTGTCTTTGATTACATGTTATATTTGATGAGAAGAATCTTGGAAGTTCTTAGGAAGTTTCATTGGATGATTCTTGGAGGACGATTTAACCAGTTATCGCATGTTTCTTCTCCATTATTGAGCAAACCAGGGGAGTACTAGTTTCTTTTCCTTGTTTTCTTTTCCTTTTATTCGTTTTAACGGGTACTTCTATAGAACATTGGGGACAATGTTCAACTTAAGTGTAGGGGGAAATAAGCCTTAGAAACTATTCTTTCATTTGCCATTTGCTTTGTCCTTAAAATGATGGGTAATATATCAAAACATAGCATAAGAGGTAATTTTTACCCAAATTTAAATTTTTTTATGACACATACCGACGAAAACCAAGTATTAATAGCGTCTCATGGATAGGAATTTATATGACTAGCACAATAACCCTCAGAATTCCACCCTAAAAATGTGAGGTTCGCCCTTAGATCTTTAGGAATTCGGGTACCCATCATTGGTAACCCAAGATGATTTTATCTTTACCCGGTTCGAGTTAAGGTTGATCTGCAGGCGTGCATGTCTATTCCGTCGTTACGGCCATGTATGCATTGCCTTGTCACCTTTTCTGGAATGTCTGGTGTTAGTAAAATTCATATGAGTGTACCGGTAGTGTATTAAATTCTAGAACTTGTTATTGTGATGCATCCCGAGACCGCATAGTAAGTATTAGGATTTGCTTGATAAGAGGCATTAGGATTAACCCATGTTTTAAACCTGTAATTGTTATGATGGTCACACCGATCATATAACTATCCCACACCCTTGCCATGCACTCATCATTAGTGCAGGATACCCCTAGTACAACCCTCCGAGCCTATCCTTTTTCACGGTTCTCATAATTTTCTGGTGGATTCCAGATTATTAATGAAGAGCATTGTCACCCTTAAACCAATCGTTACACCCAAATCGCCTTAGCCTACCTTTTATGTACTTATTTTTAGTACATTATTGTGTTTAACCCAAGTTAATTATTTGAGTACACGGTTTCTAAGTCCTTATCCTTGTAAATACAGTTTTGGAATGATTGGGATTCATGGTAGTATTTATTTAGCGGAAGAATGGGGAAGAAAAGTTAAGTCAATACCCCCATATATTTGTTAGATGATCTCTATGTTATTTTGATCCACCTCAAATCGGGTCATTAGTTAGATTGTAAATATCGAGCATGTAAAAGCTAAAGTGTAGGGGTACGTGTTATAAACCCTAGGTGATGTATTATGTTATTAAAAAAATGAGATAAGAAAAAGAAAGAGATTGATGTGGAGTTGTGTAGAGTTTGTAGATCTTCGTCTGAGTCTTGGCTTAGCAACCATACCAAAGTATATTCGTGTAAATAATTAGCTAACCCTTCCACTTCAAATTCACCCAAATCCACCCAAATGTATCTCATCCGTTTCCATTTCCATTATATGTTATCTTACACCTACATCCCACAACCCTTTAAAAGACCTCTTAGATAGTAATGAATAATGCTTGCACCTAGCGGTGGAGGTTTGATCATTTACCAAGCTTATGGTAATTTATATGCTATGACAGGTAATGAGTGTTGATTTTTCATTTCCCCCTTATGTTATAATTTATTATACACCCGAGTGAAAAAGAGAATCCCAAACACTTATGTGAGGTGCTAGTATATATCTTCTGTGCTTTTAATTACGAGGTCTGGAAGGTTGTGTTGTAAAATACTTTTAAAGAGTAGGTAAAATGGCCCCTCATATTGTTATTGTCATATTGTCATGTGTTTATGCCCAAAATAGGTATTTAATCGTTTCTTTTCAGGTATTTTGCATTTGGAGGGCATTTGGAAGAATTACACATCACTTGGGCTCATTTGGAGAAGAAACGGACAAGACTACGGACCTACGCCAACATCTCTC
>BQNB010144808.1:0-16805 GCA_026074375.1 Tanacetum coccineum
ATAAGCTCTTCATAGCTTATTTAGCCTTAAGCTTTTAGCTCTTTACAGCTTATCTAGATTAGGTTTAGTCCTCTTAGCTTATTCAATCCTTAGTCCTAGCTTATTTCGACCCTAAGTCCAAAAGGACTTAGCATTTTCTAGCTATAAGCCTTTTAAGCATTTCTGTCACCTTTAAGCTTATTTTTAAGCTTATTGACAGCTTTTCGTAAAAAGTTGTAGTTGACAAAGTTGTTAAGCCCCACGAGCTTAACAACTTTGCTTCTTTGAGTTTTCAAAAAAAAAAAAAAGGGGGAAAGACAATTGGTCCGGGTGAGCAAGACTCGAACCCGTGACCAATCGATACGATCCCCCTTTTACAAACACACTTACCACTGCGCCCTTGGGTCTTTTTCGTTAAAGACTCAAGGGTTTTATTATTTAAGGGTGTTTTGGCAAATAAGCTTGTAAAGCTGTTTAAGCTTATTTTCGGGCTTATTTGTTAAGCAAATTTTTGTTTCTTATTTTTCGTAGGATCTTTATAGGGTAAAGTATTTTTAGAAAAAAATTTAGAATTTTTTGAAATAGTTTAATATTTTTTATAATTTAATTTCGGTAAAAGTTTAATTAATTCATAAAAAATACAAAAATTATCAAAAAAATATTTTGCTTTTTTAGAAAATTTTCTTTTGTCATATAGTTTGTAGAAAAATTTAAAAAGTTTTCGTAGGGTCATTTTTACAACTTTTCATTTTTTAAAGAACGGGGTCCGGGTACGGTTTTTGTGTTGACTCGTTTTTGGGTCAAACGAACTCCGTTTTCGGTCTAGTCTTTTTCATTCTTCGTTATTTGTCCCGTAGAGTAGTTTAGAAGTAAAAATTTCTTCGTAGGGTTATTTTTAAAGATTTTAGGTTTTTTTCCCCCTTTGTTCTCGGGATTCGTGCTCCCGTTTTTCAGCTTAATTTAGTAATTTTTAGGATTTTCTTAAACGTTTTTGTTTGTTATTGTTTAATTTAACTTCCTGCACTCTCAAATCATTTTTCTAATTCAAACTCCAATCTTTCGACTGTATCGATTCTCCAGTCCAGCCTCGTTGGGGATAAACGACCCGGGAACACTCTATACTACTTTCTGCTCAGGTTTCATTGATTGTTGTTTTTAGATTATAATCAACAGGGAGAATACGATGGAAGATTGTTTTTATGTTTACGATTGGTAATGGAACATCAAGCAATTTTTCAAACTCCGTACTCTTTCTAACGATTCTCAAAGTGCTTGAAAAATCCTCCTACAACCACCAAATCGTACCCATACTCTTGTGGAGTTTATGTGGGAACGATTCTCACTTCGGTTACGATGGTTCCACCTCAAGTACCGTTTGTCTACTATAAGGACTGTTTGTTTCAATCAAGACTTTGATTATTTTCCACAAACTTCACCGAATTTCCCACAACCAATATACTTGTTGTGAAAAATTTGCGGGGGTCCTCATGAAAACCTTACCAATGTTCAATCCAATGAATGAGAATTTATCATGTGAAAAATTCTTGCTATGATTTAATTCTTTTGGTTTGGGACCATTTCAACCCCCGCAATACTACCGTCAAATTTCCAATCTTCAATCTCAACAATGACTTTCTAAATTCTCAAAATATAGCTTATGGAATAAATGGACAACCTTACGTGTGATTGGGTTGGTCAGTTTATACAAATGAAGGAGAAGAACAGAAAAGCGAATTGCGGAAGAACCAAGCGGCTAAAGATCGGATTTGGAAGATTCCCATTTGTACGTAATGTTGACGGAGACCAATACCCATTGCAAATCCACCCGTTTTACCAATCGAGGTAAACCGATAACTCTCTAAGTATAGGGGTACGAGCATCTTGCACTATTCCCAGCAATGGAATCGGACGAAGTAATTAAGTCTAAGTGTGAGGACTTGTTCCCCAATCCCAAGTGATCCGAGGGTATCCGGACAAAATGTATGATGTGTCTCTTTGTGACAAATACCACCCTCCTTAATACTCTCAACGGAAAACGCATTCTGAGATTATTGTCTCAATTCCAACATTTGGGGGGGGGGGGGGGGGGGATAATTCTTCAAGTTGATGACGATTCTCCCTACGGTGAGGATATCGAGTATGTCGATGCATCACCTCCCGATGTTGAGATCGTCAGCTTAGAGGTGGTGGAGATTGTTGACCCGGAAGTTGGAAGGATTGATGATGATATTCTTTTAACAATCAAAGACGATATCCTTCGTGAAAAATGTTGAATATCAATCTTCTTATTGCTAAGATCGATGCATTAAGAGATAATCCCACTCCATCTTCCGAAGTTGTGATCAAGTCTACCTCTACATTTCCTAATCTTTTCTTGGAGGAGACTAACACCTTTGATAATTTATTCCGAATCTAAAACTTTTCAGCTTTAATCTAGAAGAGATCGTAGTGCAGTCAGTCCCAGTACTCATTCTGAGTTATCTCTTCCTGATTATAAAGCTTTCTACGTTGATAATGATATCATTTTAAAGAGAGGAGTAGTGGCAATACCACTACTCATGTTGATTTTTCTCAATATGATTCGTTTATCTTTGATCTTTCGAATGATCAGTTTCCTCCTACCGATAGGAGTGACCTTTTTCATGAGGAGTTCGCCGATGAACTCACTCACATCATGTCTCTTCCGAATCTTGAATGTTTTAAATTTAAGATTGAGCCCGATCCGGGAGATTTGGATTCTTGACCCAGGGATTCGTTAAGAAGTGTGTCTACGACTAAGTGAATGCTACATTAGAGGGATGACCATAATCTTCTCTCTTCGCTTATGTTGTATGGATCTTTCTTGCTTTTCTCACGTATCCCGTTGTCCCTCCATATCTTTCTCCACAGGAATGAACTGATACCATTTTGATCCCGGCATCTCAATGTATCATTCTTTTATGCCGGATGTATCTCATCGGAGTGGAACTTTCATGAAATTCAATGTTTATCCAAACCTCTTGAATGAAAGTCCGATGATGATTTTACCTTCCACTGCTCCCCCAATGGGACCAAGGAATTTAGGGGTCGTGTCGAGCTTGTGACTCGGTTAACAAAAAAACAGGGCGCTTCGTGGGTGGCAAACCATGCTTATCAGCTATCTTCTTTCTTTTTGCTAATAAAGTGTTTTTGTGGTTGTGAGAGGCCTAGTTTTTTCCATTACCCGTGTTTTTGTCCATGTTTTGTGTGCTTTGTGTTGTATGTCCAGGATTTCCCGGTTTGTGAAGACTCTCAAGTATCCACAAGAGTTTCACATCCTCAGCTTAATGTGAAACCAGTTTCCAAATCTTATCGGACTAATGTTTTTATCTTTGGGGCACACTTCATTAAACAGCCTTAGTCTTTGATTTGCTTAGGAAACCCCTTTGAAAACTCGAGGACGATGTTTAGTTCATAGTATGGGGGGGATCTTCGATTGTTGTTTGCCTGCATCGTTGTTATCACGAATCCGTTTTTACAACCCAAATTTTTGCAAAATACACAAAAAAATTGAAAAAATTTAAAATAAATTTCAAAAATAAAATAAGTGTTTTGTCACAGTTTTGGACTTCCTATTGGTATAGAATATAAGAATAATTTTTGACTCGAATGTCGGGCGTGTTGAGCCCTAGCTAGTTCACCAAATTACCACTATGTAGGCTAAGCTTTCTCAAATTCGTTGCTTCGAATTCTAATAAGGGATGATACAAGAAGTGATAGAGTTAAAATATAAGTTTATGTGACTAAGAGTGATTCTTCAAAAAATTTATATGAGTAACTTGTGGTTTTTTCTCCATTAAGCTTCTAATCCCCAACATTAATTCATACGTACTCAATTCAGTTCAACTAAGTCAATCAATGTTTTTAGAAAAAGCTTCAAATTTGTAACTTGATTCTTTAAAACGAGATTTTTCTGTTCTTAATAATTCGAAAGTTAAAATGCCAAAGAAGCATGAATGAAGTATGAATGCAAAAATGCACGAGTATTGAAATTATGCCAATGAAGCATATTTTGATTATATGGAGCAAGTTAAAAGATGTGTCGTGATATCCACTCCGACTAAACCACGGAGGTGGGTGTTCAAAACTAAGACATCTTTACTTCTAAGGATGTGGCCGTTCCTATTGCCTGTGTTGTGGATATCTCACCAGGAAGCGAGGTCTAGGTGAGGGTTCAAACTAAGACACTTATCCTTAGCCATATTAGGAAGAAGGTGTTGTTGTGATTTCCCACTACGCTAGCAACGGGGTGGGTTTTCAAACTAAGAACATCGGTCGTTGGTTGTGATATCCTACTAGGGAGCGAGGCCTAGGTATGGTGGTTGTTCAATACTATTGCAACGGCTTCCTAGCTTTAAGAACTTTGATTAAATGATGAAGATGTTGCAAAAAGTTCATACAGTTAAAACCTGTTCACTTTTAATATCAGTTACAAATAAATGTTGCTTTGAGTCATCTTGAATTAAGATTTGGAAATAAATTGAATCTTTGGTTGAGTCTGAATTGTGTACACAAATTTAAATCATATATTCATGTTGGGAGTTAAAAGGTTCACAAGTCACAGTTGGAGTGCTATAGCTTTTAGACTTATATTGATCAAATTGTATCTTATTTATTTGCTTGGTTTGGGGCTAGTGAAATTCAGGGACGATGAATTTATCAGTCAGTGACATCCGTAGATTACTCTATGGGGTTTCTCATTCTATGATTCCCGAGTGTCTAATAAAAATAAAGGAAGTCAAACAGTAGTCAAGATAAGGAAAAGGAAAATCCAAAAAAAATATTAGGGATAGTTAGTGTTAGATAAAAAAATGGTGAAAAGGGACTTGTCAAAGCTTTTGATTCCTTAGTTCCCTTGACTAAACACTTAGCTTACTTTTCAAAGTTATTGTTTGGTTGGTTGGAATTTTTTAGTTTAAGCGCGAGTTTATTACATTGCGTGAGGACAACGGCAGTACTTGTATGGGGATTTTGTGTTTATTCGCTATTTTATTACTTTCTTTACCATGAAAAACGAACCCAAAAGACCAAAAACATAATAAAAATGGCATATATATGTTTGTTTTTGTGTTTGTGTATGTGCAGGTCTGGATATCAAGAAAAAGATAAAAATAAAGACAAAACTGAGCACGGGATCGGACAGAGCGCGAGAAGACAAGTCAAACGGTGCCCTCGGATCTTAATAGGCCAGCCCGTAACCCACTTAATGGGCCGGGCCAGCCCAAACAAGTATAGAGCCCAAACCACTTTAACTAAATGAATATAAATTAAATAAATTGATGATGCAGAAGTGATGTCATGGCACATGATTGAAAATTAATTCAATGGGTGTCACGCGAGGCAGCATTTACAAAAGTATGGATGAATATGGCAATGACACGTGGCGGGCATGAATAAGAGTTCATTTTATTTCAAAATTGTTGCAAATGATAAACGAGTAAAAAGAGTTGAGATAAAATGAGAGAGAGAGCTGGTCACGTGCGAAATAAATTAATTCCATCAAGTACAAGTGCCTGCGCACTATCCAAAGGGTGGACTAATCATTCATGGCCACGTGTTGAGAAGTTTGTTATAATTTTCAGATTAAATTGCAATTCATAAAAAGTGATCCAACGAAGGAAATTTATTGCGTTCGAATGAAGCCATCTCATTGGACACGTGGAAGCGAATAACCGGTGGATTCATCTTATACCTTTGCTTGATCCGTGTGACACCGAATGAATGATAATGATTGGATCATTATTTTTGAGACTCAATTTACAAAAACAACCCTTCTCACCCCTATAAAAAAAACGCCGCCCCCCTCTCTGGATGGCTTTTTTTTCATTTATTTTTATATAGTTTAGTTTCTTAGTTTTTTTTAGCTTATTAAACATTTGTAAAAGCTTATTTCGTTTTTCTGGATTATTGTGTCGAGCTTATTTCATAAGCTTTTTAATATGATGTAATAAATTTGATTTGATGTAGATTACTTAATCTCGTTTTGCTAATATTTTTGTTTTAAATAAGTTAAGTTTCTCTTTATTACAGTGAAACTCTATTTAATAAGCTGACCAGAGCTTTATTTTCTGGATTTTATTTCGTTCTTCTGAATATTTATTGATTATGGATCTAGAGTTGATAAGCCGCATTTAGGCTTTTTCATTTCATAGTTTTCTTCTCAAATAAGTTTTTAACCAAATGAGACCAAAAAATAAGCTGATATTAGTTTTTTAAGCGAGTAGTGGATTTAAAACGTTTAGTAAATCTTAGTTGTGTATCTAGTTTTAGCTTGTTTTTCTTTAACTATTTGTCATGTTATCTTGTTTATCGAGAGCTTATATGGCTAGATCGAATGATGTGAGCTTATTTGCTTATTAAGTTTTGTCGTTTGATTAGTTTAAGTGCTTATTGCTCGTTCTGAATTCTTGTTGATATTTTTTTGTTGATTATTATTCAGTTGAGAGCTTATCTAGTTTAGTGTTTAGCTTTCTTTAGTCGGTAGGGGGTAGTAGATCTTAAAATTTTGTTAGCTTATTATAATGTTTGGAGTTTTAAAAAAAAAGCTTATCTCTTGTCTTATATAGTTGCTATAAAATATCGCTTGCTTAAATTAGTCTAGTGCTTATTTGCTCTAGGATTCTAACTACATTAGAAAGTCCTTTAGCTTCAAAAAATCGTTTTAAAAAAATATATAGCTTATCATCGAGTTATTAAGTTTTAAAGTGTTCGTTAAATTATTCCTATGATGGTGCTGTTCGTTGGTTATGGCTTTATTTATCATAGAGTTTCTTGTTCATGTTAATCACCATTTGGAATTTGGTACACTTACATTCGAGTTAGACTTTGCTAGAGCAATTCTGGTGGGCTTGTGGTTCATAACAATTGGATAGTGCTTGTTTGCTTTGGCCTTGTTAGGAACTGTTAGATTTAGACTAGACAATGTTGGAATTTGAATTGTTTTATTTATACTTTTTAGATTTTGGACTGCGTTTTATTTTTATGAATTTCATAACTGGACCTTCTAGAATTTTTGCAAATTAGACATGAATTTTAACATGTTAACAGTAATGATTTGTTTTGTGTATTTTAACTTTTGGTACCGGTCTACTCATGAGGCGAGGAGCTTACGGGTTTATTTAGCTAGACCGACTTTGATTAGTTGTTTTAGTTAAATAAATCGGGTGGTTTTCGTTTAAATTGCGGGTCTCCAATTCGGTTCATTTTCTATTCCTATTTCAATTAATTAGTGTAGCTGTATTTTTAAAATGTTTAGTTCTTTATTTCATTATGAGTTGTGCAGTAGATTTATGATGGGTTTGTTAGGGATTAGTGGTTTGGAATTTAGGTGGCGGGCTTAAAAGATTAAAAAATATTGTCATAAGTTTTGTCTTTTCAAATTTACATTCCAGTCATTTTATTTTTTTGCAATTTAATTTCTTGTCATTTATTTTTAAGCATTTCGTTTTACTTGTCATTTTAATTCATTAAACCTAAGCCCGCACTTAATGAACATTTCAAGTCACTTAGCAAGCATTATTTTAGTTTAATTTTCTTAGATCAACTTTAATATAATTTGTCGTTGTAATCTTTAGAATTAATTTCAGTTTAATCCCTTTTTGTTTAAAACCAAATCAAATACTTATAATGCTAGTCCAAGCTCGATTTACAACTCGAAGTAGATTTTCCATTCATTCTCATCGGAAACGACCGGAAGGTTTTTGAGATATAGCTTTGGTTAAAAAGTAAAGTTCTTGAACCGACGGTAACGACATCAGTCGTCGCTCGACCTATTATTGGGCCTATCCTCATTATTACTTATATTATTATAATTTTATTTATTTTTTATGTTTTGATTTGACGGATCAGTATGTCTTTGTAATTTTCGTTATATAAAATTAATTAGTAATGTAAATTTTTATATAATAAAAGATTTTCAAAATGCCGAAAAATAATATTGGAGCAATTGAAATTGAACCAATAAAAATGGAGTCATCCCATTAGTAGATAAAATTTTAAAATTGAAATAAATTTGTTCAAACCCTAAACTTTATACATATTTTTAAAATAAATATAAAAATTAAAATAAATGTACGGTCCCATGGGTTACCGTAAGATGAAAATATGCACCCAATATTATGCATATAGAAAGAACGCATGTATATAGTTACTTTTTAAAGTTTAAGCAATATCAAAAAAACCTTTTTAAGAGCCATTACGTGTTATTAAACATAAATAAGATTATCTATACTACTTATAAAGCATAAAGGCATTTTTAAACATTAAAATTTTCATTCTTGATTTTTCAGCTTACACACATCTATACATAGTGTACAATTTTTAATGCATTAACACAATACACACTTAGAATGAAAATAATTAATACATAATTTAACTTATACATGAATCTTAACTATGTTCAACTTATACTCTCAAAAGTCGACAATGGAGAAAAAAACCCTAACTTTTGCGATTCAATTCACCCTCTTTAATCGTTCATAAATCATTATAACAAGTGTGTTTTGTGTTTTAATCTTTGATTACTAACACATAAGCGTGCTTTTATTTTGATCTTGTGACTTTTTTGTTAAGGGTTCTTTATTTTTTTATAGGGTTTTCTTCTTGTCGTCGTTTTAAAGGTCCTTATTATGGATGTCGATTAGTCTATTGTGGGTATCTATGTGAGCTCTGGTGATCTGCTAGGATTCTTATCGTGAAAGTAGTAGGCGTAGTAACTTGTGTTCCAATTGTTTCTGTTCTTGGCGTTTTTTAATAGTTAGGGTTATGTCGGATAAGGGTTCTAAGGATTTGAGATATTCGAATCCTGTTGAAGTTTATCGTTGAGGAGATGTTCAAGAGAGGCGGTAGCAGGTGTGCAACAAAGTAAAGTTAGTAGGGTTTCGTCTTACCCTAGTATTGTCGTGGGGGATCAAACGTTTTTTGGAATTGGTGAAGGCGATAATGTTAGGGTATCGACTTTGGCTGGACGATCATCCAAAAACCCTAATCACGCTTTTCCAAGTTCTATTACAAACCCTGAAGTGGGTTCGTTTGCTGCTAAAATAGGAGAGCTGGTACGTGATGTTGTAGATGGTGTTGCTTCTAATGATTGCATTACGAGTATGAATGGTGATGTTATTATAGAATTATTTGGCAATCAATTGGTTTTCTATCCTTTTGTTGTATTTTTTCTAATAATCGGTGTCATTTTCTATCCTAAAGATATCACGGATTGCTTTCACTATATGATCTTGAATTAGGTAATTACGGGTGTGGTCGGAATTGACTAGAGAAAAGTGCCAGGGAGGTTTATGAACACCATTTGGTCTATATGGAATACTCTTGTTGTTGAAACTCCTATTGAGACGAATGCAAATCCCATGCCTAGTAAGGTTTCGGCTGACCCAATTGTGCAATCTGTATCTATCGAAAAACCAAGTTCCTATGTGGGAGCAGCAGTAGGGTCAGAAACGGAAACAAGTAAGTCTAAAGCTAACTTTCGTTCATTATTTTCTGAAAATGTTTGTGAAGGTGCCAAATTCTCTATACCTAGAAAGGTTGTTGAAACAGTTAGTACCCGATTTGATCATACATTATATGGTTATTTGATTGGTAAACATATTGCGTTTCCGGTTATGGAATACTATGCTCGTAATAATTAGGGCAAATACGCCTTGACAAGAATAATGATGAACTCCAAAGGATTTTTCTTTTTTAAATTCAAATCTTCTAAAGTTTGGATGATAATATGGAGAATGGCCCATGGATGATCCGTAATAGCCCTAGCATTCTGAAGAAGTGGTCTATGGATACGCGTTTATGTAAAGAAGAATTAACCCGTATTCCGGTATGGGTTAAAATTCATGATGTTCCTATCCAGGTTTTTTCAGAAGATGGCTTAAGCATTATTGCGTCCCAATTAGGTAAGCCTATAATGCTTGATTATTATACCTCCTCGATGTGCATTGAATCATAAGGGAGAAGTAGTTTTACTCGTTGCTTGATTGAAATTGATGCGAAGGATGTTCTTAAAGAGAGCCTTACTATGGGTGTACCTTTAATTGAGGGTACGGGGTATACAATTGAAACTGTTACTATTGAATATGAATGGAACCCCCTCGATGTGACCTATGTAAGATATTTGGTCATGTTCATGACCATTGCCCTAAAAAGGTGTCGAGTCCTCCTACTGTTGTTACTTTTAATATTGTTACTTCTACTGTTGAGAAGACTAATGATGGATTCCAAACGGTGGGTAAAAAGAAGAAGAAGGGTAAATCTAAGTCTACTAATGGTGGTCAGTTTGTTGGTCCTTCGGTTAAAACAAAATATTCGGTATGAGCCAAAGGAGACTACAAGCGCACCAAAGAATGGAGCTACAAATGCTGGTAATGCATCTAAATCGTCATCTATGTTAAAGACTACTGGTACTTCATCTGAGAAAGGTAAATTCACCACGTCTAATTCTTATTCTGCCTTGGATGATGAGAGTGAAGAAGATGTTGAAAATGTGTATGATGAATTGGCTAACTTATTTCCTAATTCAAAAACCGGTGGAAGTTCATCCTTCAAGGCTGCTGCTGGTTAGCTTGTTTCAATTGAGTCATTGTTTCTAGGTTCTTATTAGTTGTTTTAGAGTTGTATGTGTTTTATGCTTTCATAAAGCACTAGTTTTAGGTGTTTAATCAAGCTGTTACGCTTTGATGTTAATGTGGTACTTCAGCCACTTCCATTGTAATTAACTTTTTGGTTTTAATTTTTTACTTTACCGGGGTAAACCTTTACCAAAAAAAAACAATTAATACATAATTAATTATTGATAAATACACCTCATTACTTAAAAATACAATCATATACTCACATTGCACAACAATTAAAAGCATATATCTACTAAAGCGTACATATGATGTCTCCCGAAAATAATTGTGCATATAGTTTTGAAAACCTGACCGGACCAACGGGTTCAACCTGGAACCGAAGTCACCATCGGTTCAGCTAGCCAACAAAAGTAGTTCGAAGATGAACTAGAAAGAACTCGTCGGAACCAATAAAACGGGTTAACCAGGCCTTACTAGTATCAAATTCTTTTTATTTCTCCGGTTAATCGTCACATAGTACCGGCCGCTGTAATGCGCGAGTTCATGCTAGTTATTATATTGCATTACAATATTTTTAAAACCGAAATTGCTTAAAGTTTAGATATATTAATTTGCCTCATTTTCTAATACACATTTTAAACTTAAATGCTTATATGACAAGTTTTACTATTTTACTTTCCTGAACACGTAATATTGAATAACCTTTTACATTTACATTTTGATTATTTCACATTTTATGTATAAATGTTACACGATATACTTAACCACAATATAGCAACTATAGATGTTACTAAAAAATCTCGGATTTTACTTTTTTTTCTCGATTCATGGCACCGGTATCGTACCGTGTATTGAGAGTCGATATCGTTTTAATAAAGTATCAGTGATAGATACCGGATTCGGGTCCCAATCCTCATCCTACTGTAAAAGGTACCAAATAAAGATGTTAAATTTAGAGAAATATGATTAAAATTTAAAATCGTAAATAGGATAAATTAAAATTCTAAGATGAACAAAAGAGTTAAATACATGTTTGGTCCTTATGGTTATGGCCAAATTGCATGTTACGTCCTAGTAAGTTGATAATTACACTAGACGTCCCTGTGGTTGACCAAAAAGAGTTGACTGGTCCTTTAACCTTTTTCAATTTAATTAAAGGTTAACAGCAGGGGCATTTTAGTACTTTCACATTCAAGTAAACTATAGGGACCATTTATGTAATTAAATATTTCTTTTTTAGTTTTTTTTCTTAACTTTTATTTAATTTATTATTATTTTTTTCATACCATCATGCCAAATACAGAACACGCATTCATAAAGTCGCAATAGATTCTATTAGATAAACATTCATTATACTCCTATAATTTGTGAACCATCTACAATTCCACATAGACATCTTTAACTGATAAATTTAGTCCTGAAAACAACAGAAAACAACAACCTCATGACAGAACATAAGTATCACCTGCGATCAATATTTTCCAGTCTCGATAACGACAAAGGCTTGAATAAGAGACTGTGCAGCATACCCCGATTCACCAGTTTCTTTCTAGCTAATTCTAGGATACACCGATTTATCTACACCAACGATGGTTCCGACCACCGTAACCCCAATTCTAAACACCTCTGTCTGTTGGAACATGGTAGTTGGTTCCGCATTTTATACGTTAAAAATATGTGAGCCTATTGGGGGGCACACACGTTCAAAATACGAAGAGGAAATACATTTAAACAATCGTTAGTTAACGTTGTTTTTAATAACTGACCTAATAAACATTTAAATAATAAACCAAGGGACTAAATTGGACAAAACTCGAACCCTAGGGGGTGCTTTATTGTAACCGGTCCCTATAGGTTTCTAGAAGGGTGTTTTTTTTTAATTTTAGAGATAAGGGGAAGAGTTGTTATGTGATTAGGTTTAGGGAATTCTAATTTATCTAGAACTAGGGTTTGGGTAGTATATATACACCAACCCCTAGCCCTCATAATCATTTCACTCTACAACCCTAAAACACACACAAATTGGTGCTCTCCCCTCACTCTAAAACCATGACC
Source organism: Tanacetum coccineum (assembly GCA_026074375.1). Taxonomy (NCBI): domain Eukaryota; kingdom Viridiplantae; phylum Streptophyta; class Magnoliopsida; order Asterales; family Asteraceae; genus Tanacetum; species Tanacetum coccineum. The sequence goes on from BQNB010144808.1 coordinate 12,630, forward strand.
GAATTTCCCCATATAAGGGTTTTTTGTTCTTCTTTTCCCTCAACCGAAATCAACTAAAACACTTTTTGAGTTTTCGGTTCCTCTTGTACTCCTAGCTCGACTATACAAGATCAACAACAAAGGTGTTCGTTAGCTTCACTCCTTGCCCGACGAAGTTAAAAACCCTAACTAGGGTTTTTCGATTCTTGGTTTTCTATTCAACCGAATTCGGTACAAACCCTAAATAGGGCTTATCGATTTTCAGTTATACTCACGAGGGTGCGTTTGGTTATTGATTCAAGACACAAGTTGTTTGGTTCGTGTAGATCTAGACTAGAAATCTGGGCATACTTGATTGACGTGTTTGTGTGAGCAACCGTAGAGGTGGTAATTTAACCACTACTTTGTTTCAAGTTCAAGATCAAAAGGTAAGTAATCGTTTACTTTTATTATGTGTTAATCTATATGCTAAAACTAGATCCATCTGCTGCGTACTCGTAGTTAATGGTTTAACTAGTTCATAAATCCCAACAGTGGCATCACGAGCCACCTCGTTTTAGTAATATGGGTTACACGCTTAAAATTAAATAAAACGCCTAGTTACACGCCTAGATTTAATTTTTTCGCTAGATCCGCTACGTTTACTTTCTTTATTTATGTATTCTTGTAAATATGGCAATGATATGCAAATCCTTGCCATAATTAAATAAAGATGTAGATCTAGATCTTGAATATTTATTAAAGGTTAATATAGGTTAAAAAGCAAAGTATAATTAACTTGTTAATTTAGTAGATTTGTTTCATTTTTAATTATATTTTTAAGGAAAGTGTATCACACTGTTTAATAAAAGATCTCAATTTTTAAACATGGTAATAAAATCTTTTTGTATATGGTGAGTAGATCTTTTAAAATATTTAGTTTGCTATTGTTTCCTTTTTTCGGCCATAAGACCTACTCAATCACTTCTTGTGATGAATGGGGTGATCTAGGTACAAAGATGAAAACCTAGTGAGGGTCTTATGGTTCTCCAATTGGGGAAGACTCGTATGAGAACTCGGATCCACTACATGTTTACTTGTTTTTATTTAATGTCATGTTTTTTATTCGTCTGCTTATGTGCATAATTGTTTACTTGATTACTCGTTTACACGCCTAATATGTATGCAATACGGACTAATACTTAGAGAGAAAGATGATGTTAAAACCGGTCTATTAATTACACGCCTAATACATGTTCATCGTGACCTGCTATTTGTTTCGTGAAAAACTTGATTTTTGAGAAAATTAATTAGACACTAAACTATGAAACTTGATTTCTTGATTAATTAAAACTGGACATTATGAATCCATAGGAAGTACGGCTCACCCACTAGAACAAACTATAAGAGAAGTTTAAGGCGGACCTTCCTAAAGAATTCAGGTTTTTAATAAGCTTCGTGCTGACCTGTTTCTCCGCTTCTTTGTGAGTTCGATTGGAGTTACCAAGAACCTACGATTACTACAATGTCGTCTATAAAGTTTTTAAAATAAGTGCTACAAAGTTGTTTTCATGCCTCTTTGTACACGCTTTTGACACATTTTTGTGAATACCCTATATGAAAATTTTAAGTCTATGTCAGCCAACTAAGAATACGTACATTTGGCTTGGCCTCTTTGGTCAGACCTTAGGGTCATTCCAACCCATGGCAAAAAATTTCTCTCTGGTCAGATCTAAGGTTAATTTTTGCAAGTTCTTGTTTTGGTCGACTTAAATCGAGCATGCTTTGGTAGACCTCGGCCTCGAGGCTTAGATGAGTCCATAAACTGTCCTCATGACTTTACTATATGATTTCAAAAATGTCTGTGTCTCATAAATCTAAGAGTTGCATTAACAATGCAATTAACGCTCGTCGCTTACCTCTTGCCCTACTTGTTTACTCGCTGGTCAGACCTCCGGTAATAAGTAGGAGGTCAAGTTGGATCTTAGTCTTGTTAGTAATTAATTGTGTAGGTTTATTTCTTTTTAAGAATTTAATTGACGGAAATATACTAAATAATTGAAATTTCTATGTTCTGTTCCAAATTGTAGTTATTGCAACATAATTCGTAAACGAAAGTTTGTTTTCTCAAAAAGACAAACATAGTCTCTTTTCCTGGTTAGAAGAGTGAGACTTACTCCTATCTCTTCTCCTTGCTTGACAAAACTAAGATAGGGTTATAATTGAATTTTTCCTCAATTATTTTTAAACTCACTTTTAATCTTTCATTACCCCTTTTCAGGTTCTGAAATCTTTGAAAGATATATTACTTTGTGTAACTAGAGTGCATTTTGTATATAGCTACCAAAATAATGACATCTTGTACTTGTCAAGATGATGTATGAGTTTTAAATGTTAATAAGAGGAATTCTTAATAAACTGTAATGAGTAAAGAAAATTGCTAGAGGTCTTTTAGGTAAATTTTCTAGGACTCATTTCATTCCTTATAGTGCTAAACACCCTTGTGGCTAGGCATACCGATTAAGGAGGAATTGCATGCTAAAATGTTCAAGTTAATGGCATAGCTGAATGGCTAGTCCATATCTAGTATAAGTAGAACTTCATATACCTGTTCAATACCTAAGTACAACTTGTACTTGTAGACATTCTATATAGAGTGTAGATAAAGTAATATTATACGCTATTTTCTTTCTACTGGTGATGTAACACTTACAATGTTGACAAATCTAGTGGGAGCTTTGCGTTTTATTACTTAAAAGACATTCATGTAATGTTGTCAAATTCAGTGGGAGCTACAAGCTTTATCTCCTTGTTAGCTACCCATATTATTTCTAGCTTTCTTTGAAATAATTCATTACTAGACGAATATGAACAACACATGTTTAAAGGAAGATTGCATTTTATTCTATAAGATAACTAGTTGCCTTTCTGTGTGTTCCTTTCTAAAATGTTATCTATAGAATAACAATCCACAATTCCTTATTAAACATTATGGTTCAAAATCTAATTGTAATATCTATGACACTATCATATTGTTTATACAATCGAGCGCTTGTCGTATTGTTTGTCTAAAGTAGATAATGTTGTACCGTACACAAGTGGGAGAAATCTTAAGTGTGTGTAAGGAACAACATATAACAATATGATTATTGGTTTTTCTTACCAATTAATTCTACTAGGACTTAAACACTCAAGATGTTTGTTGCCCTATTACATTTAAATGTCATGATATAGTATTAAGCTACTTCAGCAACATTGACTACATGCTTTAGTCAATATAATTATGGTTAATTATATAATCATAATTATGAAGTACAAAATTAACTTGAAATTACTATTGAACTCAAGAGTTTGCGTTCATAACTACTTTAGTTTATGTTTTCTAGTTAAGACATAAATATAAAGTCCTTGAATTTATCAATGACTAATAACATAAAGTAAGTAGTAAAATTGTTGTGTATTCTTGTTAACACATAAACATGATGTCCATGAATTATTTAAAGACTTGTAACGTATACTTGACATGTTCTGTTTTCTTGAAACACATAAACATAGAGTTATTGTACTATTCAAAGAAATATACGTTATAGCATGCACTTGGTTTTATAATACTTTGTATTCAATATGACTTGACCCTATTGATAAGTATTTGATCCAAAGAGAATTAAGTTATCTAAGGAATTCTGATGTAGTCTCACAATTCCAATACGCATAGAATACCACATTATTATGTGTTGAAACAAACTATATTAATATCGTTTGATTTTTGATAACTTTAATTGCTCTACCTCCAAAATCTATCAAGGTTAGAAATTTGCGTGTGTCATGGATACACTCAATATAGTTTCAACCTAGAAGGTATTCAAGACACTATCTATTTATAGATTAGGATGAATCCCATTATGTTTTGATTAAAGTTCTAAAATTTATTAATATCTTATGAAGCATATTATTAACAAACTAGAGATGAGAACTGTAAAATGTGTTTTGTGTTTCCAAATTAAGAACAATTTATTATTGCTTAAATACTTAGTATTTAGAGAATTATCTCTACTTACAAAAGTAAGTGGGAGCATCTACAAATCTTAAAGACATTTAATAACAAAATACATAACCTTTTGAATTCACTTGTTGATGTCATACTAAGGCTAAACATGTAAATGTCGAACCAAAGTATAATGTAACTCTCATTTATAAATCCGCAAGGATGCCTCATCA
>BQNB010144809.1:0-16805 GCA_026074375.1 Tanacetum coccineum
TAACCCTTAGGAGTAGTGTAAATTAGATTAGTGTATATTCTTGTATATTCTGTATATTTTTGTATATTTGTCTTTAATTTGTTTGCTTGTATTTATGTGTGTTTAATTGTTTGCATATTTAATTGTTTTTCTCAATACACTGTTCTGATCGATAACCTGATACGACGTATCCACTTCCATTGGATATGGCGTATCCAACTTTCTGTCCAATACAGCGTATTCATTCAAAAGATTTATACGGCGTATTTACTTCTATTGAATACGGCGTATCGATCATCTGATAAAAAAAATTTCCATTCTCAAACTTAAAGACCAAATTTTTTTAATACCTTCTCCCGCTGGTTCTACTGATAATTTTTTGGATATTTTTCAGTAAGAATGACAAAGGTTATCAAAGGAGAGTTTAAGAAAATTAAGGATATTAAGGTCGAAGATGTTTCGCTCACTTACAATACACCACTTGAAGTTTTCAACAACGAAGTCAATCGATTAAGCGGAATGGATGATGATTTATTCACATATGAAGTTGAAGTTGCTAACATCCCATGTGGCTCAAAAATGGATGATGATTCAAAGCATGAAGCTGATAATGATATGGGATATGATCCGTCTGATGTTGCATTTACTGAGTGGTTGGAATCAAAGTTTTTCAACTACAAGACAATGGATCATTATACTATGAAAGCATCATGGATTTATTGGATCATAGGAGATGATGAAGTTGAGCTCACTGATGAAGAATCTTCTGATGATAAGGATGAAGTTGCTGAAGTCTTTAGGATCGACACTAATTTATTTAATTTTGAAACACCTATGTGCAAGGCATTCAATGAATTTAACTATCTTTTACAAGTTGATCCAGACTTACTTACTAAGGACATTAAGGGATTCAAGACCTATAAAGATTACAAGAATGATTGGATTTATGAATGGAACAAGGACGTACCATGGGTCGATGAGAAGCCATGGACTAACGCTGGAGTTTGGACCAAACCCACACCAGTTAAACATACTTGCAAGCCTTTCAATTATAAGACTGGATGTTCGGAATGGCCAACATGTAGTTGGAAGGATGATGGATACTGTAATGGAGGAAATTTACCCGGAACTTACATTATTGGAAACCAACTCCATTATCAGGATTACGAGTGGTATGAAGCTTTAGAAGATAGTGAACTTAAAGATTTGGCTTTAACAAACAAAGATATCATGGAAGGAGTGATCAATGAAGATGACAATGAGTCACGTTATGAACAAAAGAGACGATGGAACATATATATAAACTACAATGATGTTTATGAGATAAATCATAGAAATAATGAGAGAGAAGAATTATGCGAAATTCATGAGCTATCGGTGTGCAATATAAGGAGATATATGATGATCAAATATTCGTCCAATAATGAGGAAGAGTATGTTGCTGTAAAATAAGACGAGTATGACGATCTTACTATCATAAGAAAAGAGGCATACCGGGCGTACCAAGAAATATTTCAAATAATGGACGAAGGATGAATGGTGTCTAGAGCTGAGTAAAAGGAAGCTGAAGAAAAGTCTAACTTAAAGACTTTACTATAAACAAAAGTGCTTCCTGAGAGACAACCCGAATTGTTATTTAATTTTATTGAGTCTGTCTTCCTAGACATCTATACGGAAATACGACGTATCCGCTCCATACCATACGGCGTATTGATTGTCTGGACGTTATCAGTCTTTATTTTTATTGCACTTTAAAAACATTATTGTTAGATTTTGGAATATGGCGTATTCACTAAACTGATACGCCGTATCAACCAGACTGACCCGTATTTTGTTAGTTAGTTTAATAACGTATGTACAAGATAGGAATGCACATGTCTTTCTTTTATTTTATACAAGCCTCGTAAAATAAATATCGACGGAGTTGGTGGAATGCATATTTTTTTGGAATTCTATGTGTGTGCTATTCGTGCTAGGATTCAGACACTTTTTCAGCACACAATCTTGCTCATAAACGCAACTTGGAGAATCTACCAAGCAAATATCAGGGGAGTTTCTCATTCTAATTCTTTTTAAATTCCCGTATTTAATGTTTTATATATACAATGAGGACGTTGTATAATTCAAGTGAGGGAATAGATTTATAATATTTACTTGTCCTATTTTTCACACTAAAATGCTTAAATTATGCTCAATTTTAAAATTTTTTCAAGCATACTTTTGTGAAATTACACGTTACATAACCCGCACACAACAACCCTTGTTAGATATTGTGAGGATTTAGCCTTTTCGTTTCTAAATTTTTACCCAAATTCACAAAATATGAGTGTGCCGGTCATGTAGTAGACTTTAGAACTTGGCTTGGTATACCTATTCGAGACCACAATATTGAGTATTATGGATATTTAATTAGAGTAACTTGTTTAAATTTGGTAAAGTTTAGGCTTTACACCCAAATCGCCTTTACATGTTGCTTAGTAAACTAAACCTTACACCGGATAGTTCAACCTCCCGTGATTTTACCCCCTGTTTTAACCCTTGTCCACTTCTCATCTTTAGAATGAAGATCCACTAGAACAACTCGTAGAGCCAATCCTTTAGGATATTACACCAACTATTTGTTTCGTTACACCCTTACACCTTAACCTACCCAGTTAGATTAAGTTTAATTTACAGTTGCTAGTTGCTTCTGAAGTGTTAAAGTTGTATTTCTCGAGTCTTGTGTCATTTTCTATCTTTGGTGCGGTTGAAAATTTGCATATTGCAAATGGGAATGTATATTAGTAGTCAAAACTAATGTGATTTTACGGCCGTCACAATTAATGGTGAAACCGAAGAACGAAGAACTACCGAAGGAATTATCCAGAATTATTATGATCGTGAAGATGGTGAAACTACATCGAGATTTGAGGCATAGTTAGCAAAAAAATGAAAAAATGAGAAAAATACAAAAAGAAAGAGAAAGAAAGTTTAAAGATAATCGTTTCGAAACTACCGAAGGAACTACACGAAGGATTGATTATTTGTTGATACGCAACAAAAATCAACGATGTAAAGCATTATACAAAGTGGAAGATATCACCACTTGCCTTGTAGAGTATGTAAAGTTTTGGGAAGATTAGGAAGTTGACCATTACGGGAACGCCAACTTTGGTTGTTGTTTTTGATCTATGATCAAAACGTTGTAAATAGTTGTGTCTTTATCATGGTAACAGTCGAGAAAAAGTGTCTAGAAACTCGTATCTTAGTCTTAATCTATTTGTTTTTTTAATTTTTATTTAACAATAATTTACTTCCCTCTCACCTAATGATTAGCCGTTGGTTTTACGCGAATGAGGATGTGATCGAGTCCGTCGTTACGGCCATGTATGCATGTCTTAGCTGCCTCGTTGGTTTACAACTTTTGGTGAAAGTTAGAAGGTTCCTACCCTATATCATTCTTCATCCTAACTGTTGGTTAAATTTGAATGGGGATGTGATCGAACACACATGTCTATTTCGTCGTTACGGCCATGTATGTGTGCTTCAGCTGCTTGTTGGAGGTGGGTCTTCTGGTTTGAAAGATATAGAATGATCAACCAGTAAGGCCTTTCCTACAAAAAATCTTATTTACCTTTATAACTTGTTACTACATGTCGCTTAGTGGTAGGAGTGTGTATCCTTGCCAAGTTATAGATTAGAATACTCGTCACGACCTTCCGAGCAATTGAGCAATTTAGTTTACATAGTTTACCACCATAGATTAGTTGAAGTAAATTTTGAGTGATTTCATCTTACTATTTCGTGAGGTGTTGGGTTATGCTGTATCTTGTAATTAGATAAATAATGCTTTAACAGAAAATATCCTTAGGGATACATTTTTATAAACTTCTAAAGGCTACTTGAGGACAAGTAGGATTCAAGTGGGGGGATATTTGATGACATCAAATAACGTCTATTTTATAGGCTCAATTTATCCCAGTAATTGACCCAATTTGATTATAATTATTGCAATAATTGGTACTTAATTGTTTATATTTGTTATTTGCAGTAATTATCGAGTATTTGGCACAAAGATGAAAGAATAAAAATGACTTGTTTTGAACCATAAACGAAGAGTTTAAGAAAGGCGACTGATTATGAATCTGATAATCGTTCATTCTAGGACAATACGCCATATTAAAGATTTGAAGAACTCAAGACCATTGCCTGACTTTGAAGAATAAAGCCATTGATCCCATATATGATACTTGGTTTATTTTTTTAGTCAAAAAATCAAGAAAAAACACATTTTCAGTCAATACTTCGTATCCAAGAAAACGGATATGGCATATTCGTTAATATGCTGTATCCAAAAATTAGATACGGCGTATCCAAATTCCTGCGCAAGAATTTTGGAATATTTTATTCTTGAAGCCCACGCCAAGTCATCTAATACGCCGTATTGAGCTTCTCAATAAGTCGTATTGAATCGACTACCAGACACGTTTATTAAGCACGACCCTAATCAATTTTATGTATGCAAGTGAATCCCTAAACCACCAAGTCGACCAAAAGACGAATAAAGGAGCGTAGAAGGTCAAAAAAAAGAGTCTAAAGATCATAGGAAAACTTTTGTAATCTTTTTGCGAAACCGAAACTGGTTTGGATTAAGGTCTCTTTATTATAATCGTTCTATATCAAACCGTTTGTGTATTTTTACAATGGATATCCAGTGATTACCTTTAGGTATCAGCCATGTTTATAAAGATCTAATGTTTGGTTTGTTTATCTTGATTGCTTAATTTATCGTTGATTGTTGTTTATGTTTATCAATTTATATTCGTTTACGTGCTTAAGTATGCGACCTATCATTCAACTGGGTCTAGTCCTACATATTTAATGTGCTGCAACTTCGGTGTTGTTTGGGCGTAGGCTAAGAGTCCGGGATAGCTCTCCATATTGCAATTTATATATCTAGAATCATAGGATCACAAATATTGACATATCCTTGCCTTTAGTTTAGTGAGCTTAGTTGAGCTATAAGGTGACCTTGGTATCAACGAGTACCTTCTTATTCTATTGGTAAGGACTCAGATAGTGGACTACTAGTATATAAAGAGCAGTTAAGCAGTAAGTGGGTAAAGTCTCCATGAGCTAGGGTTTAGTAAGAGCACCATTACTTAGATCCTAAGATAGATTATAATCAATATAAGGATGCTTTATGCAGATGCGTCTAATTGTGATAGAATTAGCGTGTCTAGGTCTTAGGAAGAAGTATACCGCCTAAGTCTAGGAATAATATGCCCTTCGAGATAAGACAATCATTGCACTATTAAACAAACCTGCATTTTATCAGATTTATCAAATTTTTCCATGGGTTTGAACGTTTTTTTACCGTAGTTTTGACCGCTTCTCTATCGTTTTGCTTGTCTTCGTGTGTGTGTTTATTGATGGACTTGTCATCAAATCCTTTGTTAGATACACAAAACGTGCCAGTCTTCTCCAGATGGGTAAACCCCTTATCATTTGTTAGGTCCTACTAGGTCTTGCAATAATTTGGATTTAATTAGGTTTAGACGTAGATATATCTAAAATACAGATAGAATTAGTTATTAACGCTCGCGTCTTAGTGATCGACATCGACCTACTTACAGGAATAACGTCCATCTGACCGGGGGACCCTTGCCCGGTATTAGTGGTATAGAATGGTGAGGGATATGTCTATCTTTTATAAATAAATGTTGTATATTATGGACATGAAGTTCTCCGACTCAAGACACAGGTAGGAATGATATTAGATAATGTTGGTTCGGCTAAGACGACAGATGAAGGTGATTATGTAGAGGTTTCAGTTCAAGATCTGAAGGGGGTTCTTCAAGAGATGTCTTGATTTTATAATCGGTGTTCAAGGTGATCTTTTCGAATGGTATTACCATATTCAGAGGTAGAGTTTTCTTCGATATTCATAGCCATGAATTCATTAAATTCAGCAAAGAGTTTTTCTTCAAGAATAGTTCCTTCGATGGAATGAAGGATTTCACTCCTTTCATCGAGAAGAGCATCAAAATCTTCTTCTAAGATTTCATCGATAACATCAATGCTAAAACATGTATCATCGTTTGAATAAGAGTGTTTCATCACGGAATCGATTGAAAAGGTCATACGGTTAGTACCGACTCCAAGATTGAGTTGTTTTTGTTTTACTCTAATTATTGCATCGGCAGTACGGAGAAAAGGTCTTCTTAAGATTAGAGGAACTTTACTGTCTTCTTCCATTTCGAGAATAACAAAAACCATGAGAAAAGTGAATTTACCAATCTCAACGAGCATATTTTTAGCTATTCCAATAGGGCGTTAGAATGATCGGTCTGCTAATCTTACGCTCATTTGAGTGGGTTTGAGAGTTTCAAGAGATAATTTTGCATATAGAGAATATTGCATGAGATTAATGCTAGCACCAAGGTCGGCTAAAGCATTGCATGAGAAAGCTTTGCTAAAATTGCAAGGAATAAGGAAACTTCTGGGGTCTTCAAGTTTAGGTGGAACTTTGTTTTGAATCATAGCAGAACTTTCATCGCTCAGGAAAGCAGATGAGATTTGTTCAAGCTTGTGCTCTATTTTCTTATGAGTTTGAGAAATTTGCCATAGTTTGGCATTTCTGCTAAAACATCGCAAGAGGTACATTGATTCGAACGGCTCGAATCACGTCGAGGAATTTACCATATTGGGCTACCATTTTCTCTTTTCAGAGGGATTGAGGATATGGAGTTTTTGGTTTGTATGGTTTAGGCATTGGAGTTTCTTTGACTGGTTTTGGAGTTTGAGATTTCGGTTGGGGTGTAGATTCTTCTTCTTTGTCATCTCTATCGAAATTGATAAAGAGTTTTAGAATATTTTTTTTTAATCATTTGGGTTGACATATGGGTCATAGGATAATCCGATTCGATATGAGGGTGGCAAAGACTAACAAGTTGATAAAAAGAATTGGAGGTTATCCAATCTATTGTTTTTAAAACTTTTTACCTTCGTCAAGACTCCTAGTGACAAAAACAAGCATTAGGCGCAATCAATCAATTCAAGACTAAGACGGCCTCTATGAGTTTGATTCGCGGTTCTTTTCACAAACCATAGACATCGATAATTATGTTCCTAGTTATACCAAACCGCTTAAGAAATGGTCAATACAAAAGGTAGCCGATCGTAGACAAAAAGGCGACAATTGATTAATTAACAATATCCCTTTCAACCTATGATATTCTCAACAAACAATCCGGTTGATAAAACTATGCCACTTTAGAACATAAGAACAAATGGATCTAAGACTTAGCTTGAAATTAAATTAACATGCCACACTATCATAATCGAATCTTCATACCACAAACATCATCTAACCAAGCACATAAAAGGACTAGCCACTCATATTAAACAAAGACATAATTCTAGAAAATAATGCATTCATAAACATAATGAGAGTTCTTACAAAAGTATTGCAAAAGCCTAAAGGAATGTAAACTAGGAAATGACAAACTTATGACTTAGAGGGATCATTCCTCTTTCTTGACTTTCCTGGAGCTTCTTCCTAACTTTCCTGGACATAGATGGCTTTGGAGAGGAGTGGTGGCTATGAGGATTAGGATTTAAGGTTAGAGAATAGTGAGGTGTGTGTTAAAATAAGGCATAGGGGTCTCCTATTTAAACTACTAATTTATGTCGGTTCCAGGGCCTAAAGGGGTGTCCAAAGTCGGTTTAGAGGGTCTGGATCCTTCTTGGTTATTCAGGTTTCTTCTAGAGTGAAATGAAAAACGTAGGCTCCAAGAGCCGGGCGGCACGGCCTCCTGCCTGGCGGCAGACTCTCCAGCCGGGCGGCTGGGAGGTCGCTGGTGGGATCTTTTTATTGGATTTTCGTTTAAGACTCTTGCTCGAGTTGTGCTTGGCCGTGGGCCTTCGTACTTAGGTCTTGGAAGCTTGAGTAATTAGATTTCTTCTTCTTTGAGATGCTTCAGCACTTGATCCTGACACGAGTTTCTTCGTACTTGAGATAATCTCCACATGTTCGTCTCTTTTTTTCTTGTTTTCTGGTAGTTGGCTGCAATTACACTAAAAAGCATATTTTGACATAACCGAGTAATAAAACCATAGGTAACTGACCAAATAACTAATACAAAAGTATGAATAACGCTCCCAAAACATACTCGATTTGAGCATTGTCAAAGAGTAAAAATAAAAGCGAGAAAAATATTGGAAATGGTTGTCTAAAATGAAGACATGAGGTTGGTATTTATAGCCAACATTTGAAATTCAAATCTGGTCTAGCTGTCAGGACGCACAGATCCACCTTACCCTGGATCCGTCTTTGGTTTAGGTGGATCCGTGGGGTGCAGCTAGCCTAGATATTGTATTTTAGTGATTAACCCCAAATCTTAACAAAATATTCTTATGTACTTTAAAATCAGATTAATTAGACTCTTCTAGAAGAAAAATATTTCTTAACATAAATAAGGAAAATTTTCTAGATTTGGAAAGATATAGAAAGATTATTTATATTTATGGTTATTCCCGTTTTGTATTACTGATTAATATAACTAGCTTATAATTAATCATGTGTTTACTTGAAATCATTTGATTAGAAAAGGTTTATGGAAATGATTAACTTTGAATGCAAGAAAAACATTTTTCCTTTGATCATTTGATGTGTATCAAAAGCTTTAAATTCATAAGACTAGAATTATCGGTTAATTACATAGAAACACACGGGGAAAAGTATAACCCCCATATGTAGTATAGATTTAGGGTAAGACCAAGTCGTTCACATGGATTTGATTATGTTCGTGTAATCGTAAGTTGTAAGACAAATTTTAACAACTTATTCAAACAAGATATGATTGATGGTGAATTCAGTAATAAAGAAGAATGACTACTCAGATAGTTTCACATAATGCCTAAGCAATGGTAATGATCACGATCTTAGATTTTAGGACTTAACTTATAAAAAGGTTTTTTCGTCAAAAAATGTTTTCACAAAAAAAAAATTTTAACTTGGTTTTAATTAAGACTTATATAGTCTAAATATTCAATGTGTCACGCAAATAATCAAGTTACTATTATATCAGTTCTATTTTTTTCAGTTAACGTAAGCGGATTTCTCCAACCAAACGATAAAGACCATAGACAAATCTTTAAAACTATATAGTACACAATTGGCCTTTCGACCTATACCGTTATGCATATACAATCAAAGTTGATGAACAAAGTTGACAAGATAAGACATGACAGGATTTCAACACAAGATTAAGATTAACAAGATTGTAATAATACCAAATGCTTATTTATTTTATTAACATCACCGAGTAGTCATAAGAAGTTTAGCCTCTCATGGCTAATGAGTTCATAATAAAGTTAAATAGGGAATTGAGAAACATATGAGATTCTAATGTAAAATGGATCGAACACAACCCGTTTACAAGTAATGAATCGTATCACAACCTTATATACCTAAATTATATGATAATTTCTCTCGTTTATTTCCGGAATTTCGTGCATCAAACCCAGGAATTGATGAAGAATTTTGAGAGAGATTTGTATGTTTTGAAGTGTATGTGATTATGTATAATGGCTTGGAAATCCTCTCTATTTATAGGCTGGATGAGGCAAAAAGTGCGTCGCACAAAATATATTGTGTGGTGTACTTAGCCAATGTCGGTTAGATTATCATTAATGCTGACGAGAAGTGCGGCGCAATTCTATAGAAAACCGACGCACATTGTGTATTAACTAACTTCATTTATTTCGTTGCTAAGTACGGCGCACTTAGATATAAGTTCGGCGCACTTCCTTCAATTTTGGACTTTATTATTTCTTTTCTTCTAACTTTGCTTCCAAAACTCAAAATCCAATTTAAGACAACAACATTACATCTATCCTACTGCTCAAGCAGTGGGGCACTAGCAAGATAATCAGTTCTAACACAAGTACCAGTTACAAAACCCATTTTATGCTTAATTTGTAAAGCTAATTTCATGGCACTAGCCTAAATCCTATAGTTATCAGTAGAAATCGTAGAGGGGGTGAATACTTTTCCATTTAAAAACTTAAAATATTTTAGTATCAAATTATCCATCAAGTTAGATGCAATATGATAAGTGTGAATAATACATCTATATCCACTAGAACATGTCATAGCAATATAAACACAATCATAATGTTAACTTCTTTCCATGACACAATCATCATCTAAACAATATAAGCAACAATCAACACACATATAGATCTAATGCAAATATAAATGTAAGGCGATATGGTAAATAAAGATGTAAAGCGAAAAGTAAAAGAAAATGCAAACCGAAAGCGATGATTTATAGTGGTTCGGTCACGAAGCACCTATTCGCCCTACTCCACTCCCCGAGTACCTAACTTGAGAGTTACTTCACTAGTCAACAAGCTCCCTTTAGGCAGAGAAAAACCATACACAACTAAGCTTACACCGATTTTTGACACTAAGCCAAATGTCGAGTTCTAATCATAGCTAGAACCAATCTATCACAACTCTTGTATGCTAACCGCACAACTTCACTTCACGACACAACTTCACTTCACTACACCTAGACACTAACATGATCACAACAATCTAAATCTTCTTTATATGATCACCACGATCTAACTATACTTTCTATGATCACCACGATCTAACAACTATACAAGTTTGGAATACATGGACTCGATCATGCACTAACTAAACTACATAACTTCGTATCTTGATGATAACGCGAGTTCTTCTCTTGCACTTGGAGGAATAAGCTTGAATCACTTGGAAACAAATGCTTAACATTAAATGATCAAAGGATTGTAGGTGATGTATAAACTGATTTTAGATAGAAAATAATGAGTGCAAAAGGTGAGAAAATCAGTGGGGAATAGTCCAGTATTTATAGGCAAGGTGGGGAGCGTTTTTGTCTGGTCGGCCCCCTTAATTCATGTGTCGGCCCCCTTATCATTAAGGGGGCCGCCCTTATAATTAAGGGGCCGCCCTGGCCTGGACGCTCCTTTTTTTGTCTTTTCTAGGGGAGGTTTTTTCTGGAACATTTCTAGCCATTTTTAGGTAGAAAATTTGAATTCAAAATATTTATTTTGATTAAAATATTTCTTTTAAATACAAAAATGTTTTGTATAAGTTTTAAAAAATGTTTTGGTACATTTTATAAAAATGTAAGGTTTGAGAAAAAAAATTCCTTTGATTATAAAATAAATTAAACATTTATTTATTCATACCTTAAGTGATTTATGTCAGGTGCAAACTTCGTTGAAGCAGACTTGAGACGTCGAGAGATGTTGTCATATGAATGCATTAATGATTTGTGATCACGAGTAACTTAAGCACTTTACGTTATGTGTTATAAGTTACATGTTTGTCATCACCAAAACATGAAGAGAATGTATAGATTAAATATCGTAATATTTCTACCAACAATCTCCCCTTTTTTGATGATGACAAAATATGTAAACTATAATTCATAGTAAAATGTATAAATTACTTGTTTATCTCCCCCTTTTTGATGATGACAAAATATGTAAACCGTAAATCATAGTAAAATATTAAAGTTACTCATTTACACTTCTTCTCCCCCTTTTATCGAAACAAAAAGGTGTGAGATCCGAGTTCTCTACTTCTATCTTCCCTTTGATGATGACAATACATACCTATCTTCAAAAAAATTAAGCTTGCATCATCCCAGTGAAGTCTTGCTCCTATCAACCTTGTTTAATCATCCCAAGCTATCTACTTCGACACTCGAGTACTCTTGAGCTCATTGCACCTTAAAACCTATGACACTCCACCCCATTAATAATAAGACTCAAATGGATTGCATTGATCAATGTTTTTCAAACTCTTAACCTACATCAAGTGTTAGTATCGTGCAACATAATATATATAGGAGCAATATTAAAGGGGTTAAATACATATATCAAGAAATGTGTAGATGTCTTTAACAGTTGCAAACATAATGACTTTGACATTTGCAAATGCTCCCCCTCGTGTATGGCTCCTCCTTCTGGTTTGGGCACCAAAGAATCAAGTAACAAAAGTGTGCTACAAAACAAAGTTAGTAGAAAATGCACATATATGTAGCAAGACACTTAGCGGGGAACAAAACATGCATGTCTTAGGTATATGCATTCTAAAGTATGACACTTAAAAAGAAAATTCAAAACTTAGACACATGCAATCATTGTTTTAATAGCAATCAACCTAAATTCAAGATAAAAAGAATGATGACGTATGCTTAAGACACAACAATGTTTAGGAACCAATGATAAGATTTGACAAACACATGCGTAAGGACTAAGACTCGACCAACACCCTTTGGTATTATATCGACTTTAATAAACGAGAACAAAATTAGTATATTGATTGAGACACTATTATTATGAGAATGGCTTCATCCAAGATGTCATTTGGATAAGGAGTATTAATAGTGTTTTGATCGACACGTCCGATTATCGTCATCTAAACCAGAGATGATTTAGGATTCGAATAAACTAAGGTTAGTATTAAGAGATATACTAAATCCTCAGAGATTTCTTATGTTAAGTCATTATGTAGCCTTTTTCATGCGACTTTTGGGTCAGTTTAAAGATAAACATTATCGTAAGACTTTAGGTCGAACTAAATATTGATGATAAGGATGATTTGTTGAGAAAACATAAACGAAGAAGGATGAGCGTGAATGGAGAAGGAAGGTGTTGACTATAGGTTTGTTGGGTGTTTCCTTAATTGTTAATGTTGACGAATAAAGGTGAAAATGTAAAATAAGGTAGTAGTTCTTTCATAGTGAAAGAAAAATGAAAGACACGATAGTGTGATGACTCGACAACACTTGAAGATTGAATATCTCTTGTGTTCTCACTTTGCTTGACAGTGGAAATGATCGATGATAAGAGCATTCATTACAAATTCAGTTTGAGTTTTTGACAACCATAGGCATAAAATTCATGAAGAGTGAGATGCATTTCATTACAAAATTCACTTAACTTTTAACAACATAGGCACAAATGCTTATGAGTGCCAGGATATGAGGATGAGACGCATTCATTATAAAATTCACATGCTTTTGACAACATATTCCACACTGCTAATGAGTCTGCTGGGGAATATGAAGATGAGACGCATTCATTATGAAAATTCACTTGTGGGCATGGTATACATGGTGAATCTTCTTGTGAGATACTAAGGTGGATGACTCGAGATTATTAGTAGTGAGGATGACTCGATTTTTCATTTCACTTTGGTTTCTAGTGAATAAGAATCACATATGTGAGTTCTTGAGAATATTTGGTTAAAGGATATATGTGAACAAGTGTGTTTTCCCTTCCCTTTTAATTCGTTCTCATCCAGACATAAATTGTGGAATAAAAATAATAAATGAAGAAAAATAAAGACGAAAGCGATGAGCTTGACAATGTCATGACGGATGACGGTTAGCATACGATGAACTTCATCCACGAAGTTATGCAGCTCTTCTCGAGTATTGCGAATGTTCATAGAACAATCACACGATGAGGTACGAGGTTGTCTTAAAGGTGGTAGCGGAAATGTGGACGGAAGATATTAACCATCTAAATAATAATATAGGCGTGATAAAGATTTTTCTGAAGCGACTTAGACATGAACAACGAGTGACATTTTAATTTGCAATTTCGCGAATTAAAAATGCTTAAACATTTCGGATGAAATGATTAAGTTGTCGAGATTTATCGGAATGTATTTAATAGTAACAAGAGTATTAAAATGAGAATGACACATTTGTGAGATTTGTTTCATCATTCCTAGACGTAGACTTAAAAAGGTTCACGTTTAAGTGGGTTGGTGATGATGCCGGCGATGTTGTCTTCCGACGAAACTTTTTCAATGAAGATATTTCCTTTTGGACATTGTCGCGAAGGAAATGATGAGGAATTATGATGAGTTTTCTATCCTAAGTGTAACACCCCCAAAATATAATACGCAGCGAAATACAATATTTGGGGTGCTACTTCATAATACGTGCTCACGAGTCCCAGTAAACTTTCAAAGTTACGTTTATAAAACACAAATTATTTTATTTATAAGAGAAACATCAGAGTTACATAGGTCCCAATACCAACAAAGAAATATATTTCTAAATGTCACAACACGACTTGATTTCTAAAAACATTGTTTTAATTTATGACACTACTTCACCGAGACACCGTCCTTGATATTCGCGTTTTGTCCAGTCCAGCCATAAACAACAACTAACCTAAGATACATGCTTAAAAAGGGTCAACAAAACGTTGAGTGAATTCATAGAGTTTACACATAACCATTAGAACGCATATTTGGTTCAACAAAACATATAACATTGCTCGTAAGACAAGCTATAAAAATAATAATTTCCAACTAAATGAGCCCGTGTACCAAAACTTAACACATTAACCCCATAGGATAAAATAATGTCTGAGAAGTATGCCACTTCTCCTAATACTAACTACAAAATGTCCGTTACAAGGTGCTCACAAACTGATTCAAACCCCCGACAGGGTTGTCAAATCCAATAGATCTATTTAATGCATTAGCGTTCACCTAAAACTAGGCAACTAACGGTCACACAGTAAAAGACATATACTAAATAGTGAATGGAATCATATTTAGTATCAAAACATATTGCGTTCTCATTTTCATAAAACAACATGTATCCTCCTCGCGGGTTAAAAACATTTAAAATAGTTAAAAAGCGAGGCTATGAACTCACCTTGATCGAAGCCGAAGATTAAATAATCAAAACAATCATGAACTACTTGACGACGAGCTCAACCGCGACCTATAATTTGTGTCGTTTAATTATTATATCGTAAGATACGATCGGATAGTGCGCGCATCGCAACCATCAAAATAGTATAAATATGCATACACATGTGATGAAAAATCCACTTGCACGTCCTAGATCTTAAACTTTACGTAATTGAGTTACGATCATTCTTTCATTTATCTTATGCGTCACTTAATCAAAAACTTTCTATTTTTGGAAAGTTACCATTTTTAGTAGGCCTCGTCTTCTAATTATATTTATAATAATATTTAGTTATCTCGTCGAACTTGTGACATTCAATTTGATTATCGTTTACTCGTATTGCTAATACATTCGAATATTTCAAAAGTTTCTATTTTTAGAATCTTCTTCGCTCATAACAATCGTTAAGTTTAAAATATCACACTTGTAATAGAGTAGCGTTTATTATTTTTATAACATCGGACAAGTTTAGTATCAACCCGTTGACTTTCAAAAGTCAACGTAAGACTTTATTTGACTTTGACTTTTTAATATATAGTGAAGTGTTATATTGAGAACTCATTTTAAGTACAGAACTTTACAGAATTATTTTAAACTAATCTTAGCATTTAGTCTTTTGATCAATGGTTGTAATTAATAGGCATTATTGTAATTATAAAAAAGATCAAATGACTTTTTTATAATAAGTAGAGGGGCATTAACGGGAATTTTGCCTCCAACTTTTCAATAAACTAATACTAATTAATCGCATATACTGGTTCATATATTAAGATAACATGGATCCCTATTTCTCTCCATTGGTCAGATCCACAAGTCTTAGTCTCTTTTCATCATGGTTTGACCATCGTCATTAGTCTCTTCATCTCAAAACCAAAAATGAAATTTTGCATATCCATGTATTAAGGTTGGTTTGACTTTTGATTCTTGGTTTTTAATGAATCGAAAATAAAAATTGAATAAGAATCACACTGAAGAAAAAACAAAATCACACATCTCATTCTAATGCCTCCTCTTATTGATGATCAATAACATATTCCCAGGTTAGATCTTTTAATTTTTATATTTGGTTTGGTTTGTTAAAATTGTTTTTGTGATCTTGTTTATTAATAATTGTTGTTGACATAGCGAAATTGTTTTGTTTAGATCTATTGGTTTTTGTTTCTGAGATGATAAAGGTTTTGATTGGTTTATGTGAGTTAAATTACATGGGAGTTTTTGTTTCTAGGATGATATAGACGTTTGGTTTTGATGATTAAAATTGTTGGAACCAATGAAGATCATACTTATTAATTTGGCTTTTAATCATGCTACTTGTATACATTTTATTACTCGTTTGTTTAAGGTGTTAAGTTATGAGTTCATTATACATGACTTTGACCTTATTATAATTACAGTAATATATTAATCGAAAACGGGTTTTACAAGTTAGATTGACGAAACTTATGTTGAGGTTTGTTTCACCATGCTATATTTTGCATCTTTTCAATTACTACTGAATGGTTCAATCCAATGAGTTAAGATCAATGTAGACTCAACATTTGTCATAGACCCAATGAACCAATTCTGGCCACTCATTTTTTCATATTATGTTACAAAGGGTTTGTAAACATATCTCCAATATAGATATAATGAACAAATGTTTATTTAAATTTTAGTTGAAGTATATGATTGTTCAACATATAGTTGAAGTATATAAGATCATTGTAAGTGTGCATATGTGTTTTCTCGTCTATATGATTATAGGTCATGGGTCACGAGTTATAGTTCGGCACATATATGTTTTTGTTTATGTATATGTTAATGAATTAGTTTTACGATTAATTTAGCATTGCATAATTTGATGTAACTAATTTTTTTGTTTTAATATGTTCGTTTTAGGGGGATGGCTCAATCATTTAGGAATGACTTTATGTGATGAAGATGATCAGTGGATGCACATGTGCTTTAAAAAATGGCGGTCACACATGTTCTCGAAGTCGTGCATATATGTTCTTGGAAGATGGACACATATGTTTTAATGAATTTGACAAGAAAGCGTAGCGTGAACATATGTTCTTGGAA
>BQNB010144810.1:0-16805 GCA_026074375.1 Tanacetum coccineum
CCTCAATCTTGCATTTTGACCCATTTTGAAACTTTCTTTGCAACTAAGCACCTCATGACTCACCTCCTTGCTTCCCATAGTAGCTTACAAGTAGGTCTAACACATTCCATGGTTGCTAAATGGCCACATACCCTTCCTTTGGCCCTAAGTCTTGCCGTGGCTAAGAAAACACCCAAAACCACTTCCACCTCACCTATTATACCACCATAGACCATCCTTGTGACTCCATAGCCTCTCCACATTACCCCCACCTATCCTAACCTTAATCCCTAAGTTTCCTTGGCCTCTAAGGGTCGAACTAGTATAAAAAGGGAGTACCATACCTTTATTTGAATTCATCCCCCACTTCCTCCTCTATAACCCATAATAGCAGCAATCCTTTGCTCAAAGAAGTTCTTAAGAGTTCCTAAGAAGTCTCAAGAACAGAAGTGAAGCAAAAGAAATCAAGAAAAGAAGCTAGGGAGTCGTTATTCTAGGCGTACAAAGCTAAAAGTCCTGATTTTGACCCATTTTTAAGATATAAGCTCAAACCATGGTTCTACGATCTTCATACCTGATCCTACACCCTTATGATGTTCATATGATCATGCATAAACTCTTGTTAAATTTTTATAACTCAATTCATGCTCATTTTCTATTTTGATCCAAAACCGTATACCCGAAACCCTAAGCTAATATGATAAAATGTTGTTATAATCTATCCTAACATGCTTAACTAATGTTATTATAACCACTTTATCAAGTCTTGAAGGAATTTGAATTAAAAACCTACGTGTTTTCATTATAAATCCCTAATTCGACCCGTTTTGATTTCTAGCTTAACGAATCATTAATCTGAACTTTTGTTAAGTTAAACCTTCATATTTTAGCTTATATTAATAAGCTATAACCTGTAAATGTCTTTTGGAATGTTAAAATAAGCTTGTATGGCAATTCGGACTTGTTTTATAAATATTATCCATGCAAGGGGTATATATCGTAACTTTCTGAAACTTATAACTAAAAGGACTGAAAATGTCATTTTATCAAAGTTATAACTATAAGGGTCTATTATGTCACTTTCCAAAGTACAAGGTTTACTTTGTACATCTTTTAAACTAGAAGGACCAAACTTGTAAAAGTGAAAACTCTGTCGTGCTTATCATTTCCAGATATTGATCAAAACGCTTAAAACCGATTATATCGTATCACAATACTAGGGAGCTTCATATTAAGGGGTTTCATCTTGGTATTACGTTCTGACTGAGTTGTTGGGTTTACGATTTAAAGTGCCCTAGCTCCTCAAACGTTTACTGAATGACCTCTGAATTATGATGGCCCGAACGGTGATACAATAATTCCAAACTTTCCAATCAAACTCATAACTCTCTGAACCAAAGTTCTAGAGTACAATCTTCCTAAGACTTGACATATTTACTCAGGTTGCGTGACGTGGCTGTTTACTATCATTTTGCTATATCAACCTTCCCTGTTAAGATTGTGATAAAGTCGTCAGCTTTCATTTTGGAATATTTATTACAACTACATATTCAGGTGAGATTCATAGCCTCGCTTTTACTTATTTACATGCTTTATAAACCCGCGAGGGGGATACATGCTCAATTGTTTTTAATATACACAAGTACTTAAAACCGATATTGTGAGATTCATAACCTCGCCTTTACTTATTTACATGTTTTATAAACCCGCGAGGGGGATACATGCTTGTTTACAAACTCTTTTACATACTCGTTTATCTTATAACAATGTGATTACTTTTCAAAGACTTAGTGAGTTCATAGCCTCACTTTTTAATCTCTTTAATGTTTCATAAACCCGTGAGGGGGATACATGCTATAAATTACGAATACAAGTGTTTTCCAGACTATATGCTATCCTGATATACCATTACAATTAATGTCTAAGTTACTATATGCCAAAAGTCCCTCATTATCATGGACCATTAATCACTTGCGAGTGAACGCGAATATTATGGATAGATCTATCAGGATTGACGAATCCTGTTTGTGTTAGCCGGATAGGTAACCAAACACACTATATTTGAATTTCATAGGTATATGGCAATTACCTACACCGAGGGCCATTATCTCTATATATATATATATATATATCACATCAATTTGGGTATATATATACACCAGTCAATTTGTGTGCCATGAGCTTAGACACAATAATACATTATAAATGCAATACCATTTTTTCCATGATAATTGTATTCGTTGCAATTATTACAAATAACGGGTGTATAACAACGTAACCCAATATCACACTATAACGCATTACTATAACACTGCTTTTATAACAATTACTTATGATGACTTGTATTCAACTATTACATTTCAAACCTATGAATTTCACTCAACCATTGTGTTGACTTTTTAGCATGTTTATCTCAGGTAATTGAGCAACTTATGGCATGGTTTAGTGGCATAGACTGAGTTGGCTAAATCGCTTGTTATCATCAATTATTATGTAACTAGATTTTGGGGACTTGCCTTTGTAAAATCTAATTTTAAAATGAATGACAAACGTATATTTTAACATACGTCTCTTTTGAGTCTTTTCTATGTATTTGATTTTTTTCAATTGTGAGTTTTTGTTTCAAACACATAACTTGAGATTTTTGTCGTAACACATTAAATGTGTATTCCAAGAATAGAAAAATTAGTTGATCTATTGTTTTGAATCTTTTTCCTTTTATGGAAGTAAAAATAAATGTTTCAAAATGAAGATTTAGAAAAGAAAAACTTACAATTATGGTTGTAGATATCTTGAAATGTATGGATCTACGTTAATTATAGCTTGAAATGATGTTGGCGGGAATGCTCAATCTTGGGTGATATGAGAGGTAGGTGTTGGTGTATTATTGGAGGAGAAGGCAAGTGGTCCAACCATTTAAAAGGTAGGGTATCCTGTTGACACACATATCCACCTAAATAACGCACGGATCTACCTATGGTGGATCCGTGGTCCGCAAGTTTCCAAAAATACGAACAGAGTTGATTTTTGAGCAAATTGAGATACGGTGTTGTGTTTTTGGCAATTGGAATGTGTTATACATACTATTAGGGGTATGTGATATAATTTTTAGAGTCGATGTCTAAGTTTTGAGTGAACCGTGAAACTTGTCATGAATTTCCTGATAGAATTTCAACGTAGTCGATCCTACTAGGAGTGTGTTAACTTTAGCATAAGTGTGAGTTGCAATTCGATGATTGTTCTTTTCGTCCTTTTCAATCGATTTTGCAATTTCCATGTATTGACCATACATGTAGATTTTGAAGATATCTATGGTCATTTTATTGATATTTTCATTATCTAGTAAAATTCTAATCTCGAATATGTTCTTGATCAGAATTTTTGTAATTGGAACTTGTAATGAGAATTAACATCTTTTGAATGATGAATAATTACTTCATTAGAGTTTCTGCTTACGATTATTTTTGGGATGATGAAGGTTCACTATCCATGATAAGTTCCATCATTCCTAATCCTAATCTTAAATAATTAAATACTTCACGTTTATATCGGCTATATCGTCTTCGGATACAACTTTCTCGATAGAGATATTGCCCTTTTGGACGTTATCGCGTAGAAAGTGGTGACGTATTTATATATGTTTAGTTCTAGAGTGTTGTACGGGGTTTTTACTTAAGTCGATAGCTCCTTTATTGTCGTACATAATCGGAACGTCATCGAGGCGTATGCCATAGTCGATGAGAGCTTGTTTCATCCATAGTGCTTGTTGACATGCCTTTCCGGCGAAGACATATTCGGCTTCGTTCGTGGAGATAGCAAGGTGATTGAAGTTCTTTAAACTATATATATAATAAAATATATAATAAAATATATAATCTAAAAACACAATAATCAATGAAACCGGGAAGTAGTATAGAATGTTCCCGGGTCGTTTATCCCCAACGAGGCTGGACTGGAGAATCGATACAGTCGGAAGATTGGAGTTTGAATGAGAGAAATGATTTGAGAGTGTGGAAAGCTAAGTTAAACAATAACAAACAAAAACGATTAAGAAAAACCTAAAAATTATGAAATTAAACTGAAAAACGAGAGCGACTGAATCCACGAACCAAGGGGTTAAAAACCTAGAAATCTTCAAAATTAACCCTACAAACAAAAAATGTTTTCCTTCAAAACTACTCTAAGGGACTATAATGAAGTTGAAAAAGTACCTAGACTGAAAACGGAGGTCGTTTGACCCAAAAACGAGTCAAGACAAAATCCGTACCCGGGACCCGTTCTTTAAAAATAAAAAAGTTACAAAAATGACCCTATGAAAATTTTTGAATTTTTCCTACGTAAAATATGACTAAAGAAAATTTTCTAAAAAAGAAAAATATTTTTTTGATAATTTTTATATTTTTTATGAATTTTTAAAACTTATAACGAAATTAATTTATAAAAAATACTAAACTATTTTTAAAAATTCTAAAAAATTTACCTAAAATACTAGACCTAAAATCCTACCTAAGAAAAATAAGAAGCCCAAAGTTCGGCTTATAAATAAGCCGAAAATAAGCTGAAACAGCTTATGGCTTATTAGGGCCAAAAAGGGGTTAAATAATAAACCACTTGGGACTCTAACGTAGAAGTCCCAAGGGCGCAGCGGTAAGACTTGTTATTAAAAGAGGGGTGTACGAGGGTTGAGACCCGGGTTCGAGTCTTGCTCACCCGGGTTTCCCCTTGTCTCCTCTCTTTTTTTTTATGAAAACTTTTTAAACAAACTTGTTAAGCTCATTGAGCTTAACATTTTTCATAACTACGGGTATTTGTGAAAGCTTATAAATAAGCTGAAAAAGAGCTTTTTAAAACAGACAGTAGCTTAATTAAGCTTAAGGGCAAAAATGCTTTTTCTAGGCTGTTAACACAACACAAAATAAGCCAAGAAAATAAGAAAATAAGCAACCAATTCAACATAGACAATCTAAAAGAACTACTATGAAACATAATAAGCAAATTGAAATAAGCTCAATAACCAAAAATTGGATTAATACCGCTCACATACTAACTTAAAGTTAGTACTGCTAGAGTATAATTTGAAGCCTAGGACACAATTTTGGCTAAAAATAACAACAAAAAGGCTCTTAAGGTCTGAAACAAAGGGAACTTATCAAAGAGCTTATTGGCTTTTAGAAAAGCCAAAAAGCTAGGGTTGAGCCACACCACTCTACTAAGCTAGAACAGAATGTCCTAAAATGACCCCGTACGCACCAGGGTAAATAAACTAAAAACCAGGAGCTAAGTTGACAGCTTAAAATAAGCGTCAAATAAGCTCAAAATTAAAAATTACGCTAAGACAGATAAGCTTGGCTTAGTGGTGACTTGTGCACAAGATTCATCAACTGAAAAAACATTTCTTTTAGGATTTGGAATGAAAAGCTTTACTGTTTCACTGTGAAAACATCAAAAAAAAATTGACAAATGAGTAAAATAAACTAAGGAGTCATAAGGCTTTTAGCTACTTATTTAAACATCATATAAATGACTACAAAACTAGCACATAACTTAAGTCTTAAAGATTTAAGCAAATAAGCACATAAAACTTTTCTAAAACTAACAGATCCTAAGAAAACAAATAAAAACTTGAAAAACACTTTTTTGAACTTGAAACTTTGGAAAACAGACTCAAAAAGAGCTCAATAACTTAAGCTAAAGCTAGCCTTATGACACCAACCCATACCACTCCTGTTTTGACCCATTTTGGTCTTATCCCAAACACCCCTTTATATTTTAAAACTGGTTTTAAAACTTATAAAAAACTGATTTAAGCTCAAAATTTTAAAGACTACTATTAATCATGCAATATTAAGCAATAAAAAGTGAAAAGCAAAGACAAATAAGCACTTGAACAAGCTAATAAACTAATGACAGAAATAAGCAATCTAAGACAGTTTTTTAAGCAAATGAAAATGAAATAATACAAGAGCAACTAAAAGGCATATTTAAGCATAACTAAACATAAATAAGCACAAAAAGACATGAATAAGCTGAAAATAAGCAATGCTACAGTAAACTTTAAGCAAAAATTTAAAAAGAAAGAGTATACCTTTAAAAGTTTCACTTGTGGAACTTTGGAGTAATTGAACCTAAATAAGCTCTAAAACCTACCCAAGCTTATAAATAAGCTAGACTAAGCAACCCAATGAGCCATCCAAGTTTATCATTATCATCCAATGCTGATCCAAATAGAACACTCCGATTTTTTTTCTTAATTATATTTCTTAAATTTATTGATTAAAATGTTGTAAAAAAAAGACAATTCATAAAGCTGTCTTATAGATAAGCTTAAAAGACATATTACAATAACCTTAAGGATTTTGAACAAACAGTAAACAGAAAACCTCACTTTCATTAATCCTTATAAAAGAGACAAGTACATAAAAGTTAAAGACTTAAAAACTGAACTTAAAGAAAATTACACATTAAAAAAAACACTATCAAAAACTAAAAACTCCCTTTTGCCACAATGGCTTACAAAGGCTTTTATAGCCAAATAAGCTAGGGTTTTTGAGACTTGGGTCTTTCTCGTTGTTGTCTTCACTTGAGGTGTGTGTTTCTGGAAGAAACACACAAACAGACTTGTTATTTGCGTTCTGTGTGATGCTGTGACGACACAGTGCAAATTCCAAGGCCAATGTTTGAGTAGTGCCCACTCAAATTATATCAACCATTGATCCGAATTATGGGAATTAGGATTGCCAGCTTGGCATACCCATGTGGGGGGTGGGGTTTATGTTGGTGATGGTTTTGGAGGGTTGTGGACAGCAAACGGGAATGGGGGAAATGCCAAGGCTTGGGGCCCATTGAGCTTTGGATTGCGGAAGACATAATGTTGAAAGATATACAGTAACTAAAAAACAGGGGTGAAGGTTTGGGCTTTTGACACAATTAGTCCCTCAAGGATATACTTGTCCTTACAAATTTCGTCCTTGTGTTTATACAAGTTTCGGGACTTGGCAAAAACACCCCTTGAGAGTTATATAGGTTATTGCAAGTTAAGTCCTTTTGGGTTACATTTTTAGGGACTTGGCAGAATTGGCCCTTGTGGTATCTCTTTATGGATTGCATTTGAGATCTCCTCCAATCATTTTCTTATAGTCCTTCATCAAATAAGTATAGGGACTTGGCAATTTTAGTCCCATAAATACTCTATTGTTCAGATCACCTTTTGACTTTGGATTTGTCCGGGTACCTTGGTTATTTGACTTTTTCAGACTTAGGCTTTGTTTTGACTTTGTCTTTTCCACGCTTTTCCATTCCGTGTCCGGTTTTGTCGTTTTGGCTTTGTTTTTCGTCCTTTTCTTAGATATCCGTTCCTGCACAACACAATTAGCAAAACAAGCATATTTTTGTCCATTTTAAATTCCGGTTTTTTGGTTATTTTTAAAACATTTTTTTTAAAGGAAAAAGGGGTGTGTAATTAAACACATACCAAAATACCACCATACAAAAGGTATATAACGTGTCCTCACGCAATGCAAAAAGTAAGCATTTTAGAAAACTAAGAATCTTAATTACCCTCGACTAATAACCTTGAAAGTATCTAGTGTTCATATGAGGAAGTTAAGACCTCATAAGTTTGAAAAATTCCCGTCTTTAACCATTTTTATTTATTATATACACCCTATTTCTATCTACACATCTTTTTGTATTTTTTATTTTTCATATTAATCAACTAGAACGTTTTGACTTTCCGTTATTAATAACTTAAGGGAATCATAGAACAAGATAGCATTTTGATCCGAGAAAGCCCCAAAAAGGATAAATCCTCGTTTCCCGATTTATTCACTCATTCTAAAACCAAGCTTAAAAAACGAAATCACTGTTAATTATGATGTTAGGATGCAACACTACTCAATTTTGCAATTGTATAACTTTTCACTCCCGACAATTTAATAACTTAAGAAGTGTGTGCTAATTTGAATTTCAACCATGGGACAATTCTATGTTTCACGTTCCACCGAGAATAATGAAGTTTTGAAGGTGAGATTCATCCCATGTAGCGACTTTCGTCTCGGCGACATCCCAACCTTTGCGGTAAGTGACCAGACTTTTGACACCTTTATCCATAGAGACTAGTATCGGAACTCACGTATCTTAGGTTCGCGCGCAAACTCTTCTAGGGAGAAGAACGCTGAGCGGAGGTGCGCGCATAGCTTTATAAAATAGAATAGCCAAAGTTCGAATAAAGCATATTTTTAATTTAACAAAAATTTGAAAGTCTTTTATTTACACTTAATATTATACTATTTACGCAATTTGTAACCCTCGACCTTTTAGAAGTTGCAACGCGGTTTGTAGCCGGCAAGATGCACAAACTTTTATAAAGTCTCAGATTAGTATTCGTACTATGGGGTTGTTCTTTAGAAGGCTGTAACATTGGTTGTGAGCCGGCAAGATACAACAAACTTTTATCAGCCCACAGTTTATATTTATTATATTTTTGCATTTTTCATCTTTTTTTTTTGACATGGAAAACATCTTTTTTGAAAAATTCAAAGAATAAATTTGAACTAAGTCTAAAGTATTTGATGCTATATACTACATAAAAATTAATTGATTAATTTAATTTCCAAAGGGTAGTAGCACGTATATTAATCAGCTTTAAGAGCTTTATGGGAGAAAAAGCGACAAACTACACACATGACACTTAAGATTTCGCAAATAATCCCTTGTTTAAAGCATCTAGCTCATACTTAACACTATCATTTTTCATTCTTCGCAAATATTTGCGATGTCGATCTGTCTAAAAGTTAAGGAACAAGCTAGAGCTCAACACGCTCGATCGAGTCAAAATTTACACTTATTTCTACCTACAGGAAAGTCCAAAATTGGACATAATACTTCATTTTATTTTGAAAATTTTTAAATTTTTTTCATTTTTTTGAAATTTTGGTGGTAAAAACAGGATGACGTGAAACAACGCTTGTTTTTCAGGCACAATCAAATTAAGATCCCCCCCATACTAGAAATAAACATTGCTCCTAATGTTTTACGAAGGGCCTTCTACGTAAATCCTAAGCCGTTTATGAATTATGCTTAAAGATAAACGTTAGTCGATAAGATTAGGATATCGGGATTCCCAAATGAAGCTGAGGATTGTGAAGCTCTTGTGATCGAAGGACAAATACCGCGAGCACGAGAGGCTTCAAAAATCCGGGACATCCTGGACAATACAGCACAAAACACAAAACATGGAAAAGGAAAGAGGCAAGCCTCCTCACAACAACTAAACACTTATTCATTACTACGCTAGCATACTACTACTACTGATAAACTAGGATAAGCATGGGGTGCCTCCCACGAAGCGCTTGTTTAGGGTCACTAAGCTTGACCCAATTCCCTGAATTCAGTTGTCCTTAGGGAATGTTTGGAGGTCCAGGATATCCATAGCAGGGATATCACCTCCAAAGTAGTGCTTGAGACGATGACCATTTACTTTGAAGTTTGGCCCGGAGTTTTGGGATAACTCAACGGTGCCATACGGAAAAACTTGAACAATGGTAAATGGTCCTGACCAGCGGGACTTCAACTTGCCGGAGAAAATTTTCAATCTTGAGTTAAAGTCATGGACTGATCACCTGACGTTGAAAACGCGGTTTTTGATCTTTGTGTCATGAATTCTCTTAGTTTTCTCTTGTAATCAAAAGAATTTCATAGGCTTGATCACGCATTTCACTTAATTCATGTGAGTTTAGCTTTACGTTGATCACCCTTCAGGTTTTGGGAGATCAAAGATAGCATGTTTAAGGGCCCATAAGCTTTGAGCTCCTAGGATCAATCGGGCTGATGACATGCCTTTGGTCTTTAGTGTGTGGATAGATATACCATATACAAGCTTGTACGGAGTACACCCGATGGGTGTTTTGTATGCTGTACGGAAGGCCCAGAGAGCGTCATCTAGTTTGTCCGACCAAGAGGCACGGTTTTCGCCCACTGTCCTTTTCAAGAATTCTTTTAAACAACGATTCGATACTTCAAACCTGCCCACTTGTCTGGGGGTGATACGCGTGGAGAGACGATGAGAGACTCCATATTTAAGCATGACCTTTGCAAACTGGTCATTGCAAAAATGTGTTCCACGATCACTGATGATGGCCACGAGGGGCAACAATCTGGCAAAAAGAAGATTTTAAGAAATTTACAAACTACTCGCGAAACGGCGTTCGTTGGTGGGGAGCGCCTGTTGCTTCAAACCAATTTGACAGTAAT
Source organism: Tanacetum coccineum (assembly GCA_026074375.1). Classification (NCBI taxonomy): domain Eukaryota; kingdom Viridiplantae; phylum Streptophyta; class Magnoliopsida; order Asterales; family Asteraceae; genus Tanacetum; species Tanacetum coccineum. The sequence continues at coordinate 10,231 of BQNB010144810.1, forward strand.
CGAAAGACCGCCACGCAGTATGTAATGTTGCCCTCTAGAAGATGGGACGTCCCATGAAGTCAATGCACCAAACTCAAAGAATTACACAAAACTTGGATGGAATTTTAAGGCAGCGAGCTCATCCTCGGGTGAAATTTTTCCTGTCGTTGGCACGAGTCGCAATTTTTAACCACTCGTGTGCATCTTTGTATATGAAGGCCAAAAGAATCCGCATTACATACCTTTTTAGGCGGTGAGATTTGCACCGGATGATCCCCGGTGGTCCATTGTGGCAAGCTTCGAGAATGACCGAGATCTTATATGTCGTGCACCGGACACAACCGCCCAGATCATTGAATCCGCACAGATTTGAACAAGAAGGGGTCATCCCAGAAGTAGTGTTTGACATCTTTAAAAAAAACTTGTTTTCTGTTGGGAAGACTTCCCTTGACAATGAGTTCCACCGCATGGTAGTTTTGCGAAATCTGCTACCATGAGGTACTATCTAACATGAAGAGCAACCGATCAAAGAGTTTCAGAGGAAATGTTTTCCGTGATTCCTTATGTTTCTCGATTTTGTCTTGATGAGGGTTCTCAAGTCTGGAAAGATGATCGGCGGCCAGATTCTCTGCTCACTTTTTTGGCCATCGAATGTAACTATCAATTCTTGGAGCAAAAGGATCCACAGCATCAGTCTTGGCTTAGCATCCTTTTTGGCAAAGAGATACTTTATAGCAGAATGGTCAGTATACACTATGCTCTTAGACAAAACAAGATATGACCAAAATTTCTCAAAAGCATACACTACGACAAGTAATTCTTTTTCGGTCGTAGTGTAGTGTGCTTGAGCTTCAGTCATGGTTTTGCTGGCATAGTGAATTGGTTAGAAATGCTTGTTTTTTCGTTGCCCTATGACTGCCCCAATTGCAAAATCACTTGCATCACACATTAGTCAAGGGCAAGTCCCAGTCGGAGAGCAAATCAAAATCGGTAGCCTACAGTCCAATTCTTTTAAGTGTATTAAAGGATTCGATACACTCTTTTGAGAAGAAAAATGGAGTCTCTTTTTCAAGCAGGTGAGTCATTGGGCGGGATATTTTTGAGAAGTCTTGTATGAATCGTCGGAAAGAACCGCATGCCCAAAGAAAACTCGACAGAACCTTTCACAGTAGTCGGGTGAAGGAGCTTCAGCGATAACGTCAACTTAGCATCGGTCCAGACCTCTATATCCTGATTTAGGATTTTGTGTCCAAAACAATGCCTTCTATACCATGAAAATGGCTTTCTCCCAGTTTAGGACCAAATGTGCTTTTCACACCGTTTTAACATTTTTGTCCAAATGGGATAGCATGTAGAGAAAGAATCCCCCCGAAGACCTGAAAAGTCCACCATAAGCACCTTCCATCATTTTTTCGATCATGTCGTGGAAGATTGCCATCATACATCGTTGGAACGTGCCGGGTTTGCATTGCATAGGCCCAAAAGGATGCGACATAGGGCAAATGTTTCCGTATGGCAAGTAAAGGTTGTCTTTTCTTGGTCCTTTGGGGTCTATAGAATCTGGAAATAACCCGAAAATCCATCGAGGAAACAATAGCAATTGGTTTCCCGCGAGTCTTTCGAGCATTTGGGTCCATGAAGGGAAGTGAAATGTCCTTTCGGGTAGCCACATTCCACTTCTATAGTCGATGCATCCTCTCCAACCTGGACCAAAGCGAGTCGGTATAAGATCATTTTCATCGTTTTTGACGACATCATGGCCACCTTACTTCGGTACAGCAATCAGCCGGGCTTTACCCATTGACTGTCATAGATCGATAAATCAATCTCGCGCATGGAGAAGTTTTTCAACTTCTTCTTGGATGACGTCATGGATTTTTCGTATTTTACCCACCTTTGATGCTGAACCGTAGGTTTCGTATCCTCTCCATGAGAAATTTGTGGTACAAAACTCAGTGCAATACCTTGATATACGAAAGTTTCCAAGCGATGGCTCACTTGTGGGACTTAAGAACCTCGATTAGAGCTGCCTTTTCCTCATTCTTAGATCTTTTGCAATTATGACGGGGCAACTTGTCGTCACCCTCCAAAAATGCATATTCCCAAATGCGTGCATTCCTTGAGTTCAACCTCAGTGGGCTCATTTAACTGAAATTTGCTTCACAGTTTAAGATCTTTTTGAGTTTCTGTAAATAATTTCCTGATTGGAGTGGTGGTGAGGGATCACTATTAAGAATTGCTTCGAGGAGAAGAATGTCCCCATCAGGGTCATAATATGTTGGATCAACTTCCGGTGAAGTCGGATCATCCTCTATAGCAAGAAAAGAGTCGGCTTCTTCGAAAAGGAGAAAATCACTGTCCCCAAATGGAGTTAAAGTAGGGGAAACAGTAGAGACGATTGGATCGAAGTAAGGAGTGGGATTGCCACTTGAGATCACATTTGAGAAACCAAGAACTTCTTGAGAGTATTCTTCACAAGCCATATCAATGACGTCAATTCGGTTTGCCGTCATATGATTGTAATTAGCCGTGTATCTCGAAGTTTAGTCTAGATTGAATGTAATGGCCTCTCTGCCAACACGAAGGGTTATTTCACCTTCGTATACATCGATTAATGCACGACTGGTCTTTAAGAAACTCCTCCCGAGAATTAAGGGTACTCGGGGGTCTGGCTCAAAATCGACGACTACGAAATCTGTAGGAAATTGGAACTTCCCCACTGTTACATAGACGTCTTCAGCGATACCGATCGGTTCAGAGATTGATCGGTCTGCTAGCTCTAGCGTCATGCAAGTTGGGGTTAGTTCGGGAATAGAGAGATTTTTCCAGACGGAATATGGCATAAGATTAATGCTTGCGCCAAGATCAGCCAAGGCGTTGCATGTATTAATCCCGGAGAATTCACAAGGAATAAGAAATCGGCCAGGGTCTCCAAGTTTTTTCGGTAGACATTGATTAGGATGACGGCTGAGCAAATTCATCAACAGGGTCTAGCCATTCACTCGAACTTTTCCTTGTTTTCCGATTAATGTTTTTAGAGTCGAGGCGAATTTTGGCATAAGCATCAAGGCATCCGTAAAGCTAATTTCGAAACTCAAATCTTTAAAGATTTCGTAGAATTTCTCAATTTGGTCGTTAGCTTTCTCACGACGTCTTTCATCATTTCTTCTTGAAGGAAATGGAATTGATGCTTTTTGGTTAGGCCTTGAAGCACTAACTGGAGCATTTGCGGGCTCAGAGATTGATTCATGATGACAACATGGGTGGACAACCGAGTTTTGGACGTCTTCGGTGCTTTCCGTATTTAAGTAGGAGGACATCGTTCCTTTGTGACACTCGGTTCACGATCTAACTACTTTAGGAGAGGAAGTAGTATGAATCGTGGGTCCCTTGTAAGCTTACAACCACTTCGAGTGGTAATACCCTATTAAATCCTCTTTCGGGTTAGTAACAGTGTTACTAGGAAGAGTTCCCGAAGTAGAGGCGGTATTGGAAGTGACAAATTTGGAAAGCATGTCCGTGAGATTGGTCAATTGATTTTGCATGTTTTGACCTTGAGTTTGCATGTTCCTCATCACAGCATCATTAGCCTTTATGTAGCTATCGAAATCGGTCTTAGACACACCTTGAATTTGAGGAGCTGGAGCTTGATAGGCGGGAGCTTGATAAGCAGGAGGTTGAACAACCTGAGGTCGATAGATTTGACCTTGATTAACCGGGGATTGGTAAGCTGGAGCTTGATTGAAAATATCCTTATTATTTTCGAGTGTTTGTGGCGTTTGATACTCGGTTTTGTTGAAAACGATTCTGATTGTTTCCTTGATTTTGCACATGATTGTTTTGAACGGGAGGAAAACCAGGTGGTCGAATTTGATTTGAAATCGGGGCTCGATAACCGGTGTTTCCTTGGTTGTAGTTAGCTGCGGCTGCTTGAGAGACATATTCTTGAATATTATCTCGATAAACATTGCCATGAAAGTGGCTGGACAAGTTTTGGTAGGGAATGTAGCACCACCTGTAAGTAACACACTTATCCTCAACCGCATTGACAGGAATTAGAGAGGGGAGATTGATTTTTCTTATCAAGAAGTAAAGCTTTCACCATATCTTTTAACTCAGCAACTTCGGAAGAGATTCCGGGGGTGGAAGTGCTCGCACTCACTTTGGCAACAACCGGTTTGTTACGTGAATTACGAACTTTGGATTTGCTTTCAATGATTCTTAGGCAATCACGAGGCATTTTAATCCAAACAGTATTGCCACTTGACAACGCGCGGAATTTAACGAATCTTGATCGTTAGAGTTTAAGGCATTATAGAATGTATCGAGTTGATGCAACTCAGAAAATCCATGATGTGGACATGCCCGAAGAAGATCATTAAATCTGTCCCATGCTTCATAAAACGTCTCATCAAATCTTTGTTGAAATCTCGTGATTTCATTTCGAAGATTTGTGGTTTTAGAAGGAGGGAAAAATTTGTTGATGAAAATTTTGAAACTAGATCATACCCATGCTGTTTGATCGATCGAGGGTTTTCTTTCAAGCCAAATCCGGAGCTGCCCCCCGAGGGAAAATGGAAAAGCATAAGCTTTACGGACGTACTCGGGACGTTCGAGAACTTGCATCGTAAGAAGTGATTTGTTGAAATATCTGATGTGGGCATGAGAGATCATTCTTTGTCATGTCCGAAAGAAATTGCTTGTTTTGAACGAGTTAAGCAGACCAGTGCTTAAGCTCAAAGTTGTACCGCGTTGATTTCGGGCATCAACGATGGCGAATCGCCACTCGTAACCGCCGCGTTGGTGCTCCAAGCACTGCGAGCATATAGTATGATCATCATTGGAGCTAAGGGAGGAAGGTGAGGATTTTTTAAGTGGTTCTTCAAGAATAAAAGGTTCAACAAGTGTGGACCTGGTGTTTGTTGATTATGAAAGATTACAAGTTTGGGATCTAGGTGTGCAACACTAAGAAAAGAAAATTTACACAAATTTTTTTTTTTTTGTTTCTCTTTTTGGTTTATCAAAAGTAGATTCCACCTGTTTATTTTAATAACGGACAACGATAAAGACACTTAACCAAGATAACTCCGACAAAAAGCACTCGGTAACTCTTCGAAAAGAAAAATCACAAAGGAGCGGAGGAATGGAAAGCGCTAAGCTAATAAAAACCTTTTTCTTCAGGGTCGTAGTTCCTATGAACAACCGCCTTATAACCACCCTCTAGAGTTTGTTTAGTCTTTTAAAGGAGTGAACCGTACCTCGCAATTGACACAAAAGGCAAGTTTTTAAATCTTTTGTTCGAATTGGGAACCAAAAAGTTCACCGGAAGTTATTATGATAATACCTCAATTGAGAATATTATATTTTGGTATTTTACAATTTGTGAATCTTATGATAATTAAAGACAATAGTTTTATATTTTTTGGGTTTTTTTTCTTTTTTTTAGTTTTTAAACGAAATAATATACTAAAAAGAAAATGAAATATATTTTTGTATTTTTTGTTTTTTTTTTTTTTTCCAGGCCCCGTTTGGGGGTGTGACAGATTGGTAATCAGAGCCAATGTTATAGAGAACCAGGTAGTTATACTAGGTCTGGTGATTGTTAATTTCTCAAACTATAATATATATAATATTTAAGAGAATATAAAATATATAAGTATAATCTAAAAAAACAACACAAATCAATGAAACCGGGAAGTAGTATAGAATATTCCCGGGTCGTTTATCCCCAACGAGGCTGTGCTAGAAAATCGATACAGTCGGAAGATTGGAGTTTGAATGAGAGAAATAATTTGAGAGTGTGGAAAGCTAAATTAAACATTAACAAACAAAAACGATTAAGAAAAACCTAAAAATTATGAAATTAAACTGAAAAACGAGAGCACGAATCCCGAACAAGGGGTCAAAAACCTAAATTCTTCAAAATTAACCCTACAAAGAATTTTTGCTTCTAAACTACTCTAGGGGACTAATAATGAAGAATGAAAAAGACTAGACTGAAAACGGAGGTCGTTTGACCCAGAAACGAGTCAAGACAAAAATCGTACCCGAGCGCCGTTCTTTAAAAATAAAAAAGTTACAAAAATGACCCTACGAAATTTTTTGCATTTTTCCTACAAAATATATGACTAAAGAAAATTTTCTAAAAAAGAAAAATATTTTTTTGATAATTTTTATATTTTTTATGAATTTTTAAAACTTATAACGAAATTAAATTATAAAAAATACTAAACTATTTTTTAAAAATCTGAAAATTTTACCTAAAATACTAGACACTAATACTAATCTAAGAAAACGAAGAACTCAAAATTTGGCTTATAAATAAGCCCGAAATAAGCTGGAAACAGCTTATGGCTTATAAAGGGCCAAAAGGGGTTAAATATCAAACCGCTTGGGACTCTAACAGAGAAGTCCCAAGGGCGCAGCGGTAACACTAGTTTATAAAAGAGAGGTGTATCGAGGGTAGAGGCCCGGGTTCGAGTCTTGCTCATCCGGGTCACCCCTTGTCTCCTTTTTTTTTTCAAAAACTTTTTTAACCAAACTTGTTAAGCTCCTTGAGCTTAACAATTTTTAAAACTACAACTTTTTTTGAAAAG